>JAHBCN010025410.1:0-11270 GCA_019359885.1 Listronotus oregonensis | reverse complement strand
TAATTAGTAATGTGTTAAATTTCAAAGAGTTTGTTACAGAATACTAAAGGGACAGGCCAGGGTAGATACTTTTTTCTAGGTAAACATGAAGTTATGACTAAACTAAGCTAATTTCGGTATTGAAATTTATTGGTAAAAAAGTATACGTTACTTATTATTAAATATGTTTGATATTTCCCGAAAATTTTCAAATAATGTATAATATTTTCATCTAGCCGTCGATAGTCCCTATTAACGTAGAATCACCCAGATACAGAAAAATGACAAAAGTTTTTTTAAAATAATTATTAAATAATCTACCGATTCTAAAATAAGTATACGAGGTCAGGTGAAAAAGTTATCGGACCTAACCTCATTTTAAATGGAACACCCTGTATATTTTAATCTAAAAGATAGCATATTAATTTCTCTTCTCAAAAATATATCAGACCATGCATGATATTGGTTTTCTATTCGATTTACCTAAACTTTATTACTTTAAACCACAGTATGCTATGAAACAAAACTATGTTGACATTGTAGCTGGAAAGACATTACACAATATATTTTAACATACAAGTAGTAGGTAGAAGAAATAATTGGCACAAGAAAGTAGGTATATTTAAAAACTATAGATTAAGGGAAAATAACGGGTATCATTGTAAATGTTCACTAGCCCCTCCGTTGTTTTCAATGCACTCTTGACATCTTGTTTGAACAGATTTAAAAACTCAAATTCTGCTGCAGGCAGCTCTACTGCAGGCAGCTCTTCTGCTCTTACAGCCACCACAGCACCTGCGGCCCCCAAGGTACAATCTCCTCCCCCAGTAGTGATCCATGACCATGACAAATGGTCTGCCATCTCAAAGGCATTCAAAAGCCGGAGTGTAAATTTTACAAAAGCCACCTTAACTAAGCAAGGAATTCGTGTTTGTCCTGTTACCTCGATGACTTCAGAAAAGCGACAGCTTTCTTGAGCAAAACTCCATAAAATACCATTCTTTCTGCCATGAGACGGACAAACCTCTAAATGTGGTGTTTGGAGGAGTCCCCGTCTCATGCACAATGGAGGAAATCTCCGAAGAGCTAACAGAGCTTGGTTTTCACCCGGAGGGTAACTCGCATGATGTCGGGCCATACCAAGGCCCCCATCCCGATGGTAAAAGCACGATTCCCGAAAACAGAAGAAACCATCTTTTCAATCAAACGGCTGCAATACATCAGCGTTAAGGTGGAACCTCTTAACAAAAACCTGAGGGTTCCACAGTGCCACAAATGCCAGGGGATTCTGGCACACTAAAAACTTCTGTCATGGACAGGCCCGCTGCGTGAAATGCGGTCCCGAGCACCTCTCAAATGAGTGCAAGAAACAGAAAGATACCCCGGCGACGTGCGCCAACTGCAATCAGCCTCATGCTGCAAACTACAGGGATGTCCAAAATTCCCCAGACTACCTAGAAGCACTGCTCAACCCAAGCAATCCACCCCGGTAACCCAGAGCGCATCCTACGCTCCGAAGTTTGCCCCTAAAACAACTCTTACCCAAGTTTCTGCCTCACAAGGTCAGTTTCAGGCCCTCATGGACAGACTGGCTGCCTTCGAGGCGAAATTTGACGCCCTGAATGCTCAGTAAACTCCTCCCTCTTTCTTTTCCCTGTCCCTTGTCTTTGGAGTCCTGTTATGGACCTCCAAAGGCCCAAAAGACCAAAAATTCAAATTTTGGACTAAGTATTCTTAGGATGGTACCCGGTACCTACAGGAAGGACCCGGGTACCACCCACCCCTGGCCTTCGGCCTAGCTACTTAAAAATCCGATTTCTGGATTGTCCGAGTCACTGGGGCAAGGGCCCCAGCTTCTCAGTCACTTCTTAAACCCCACTCCGCTAAGCCAGATTTCAGGCTAAGCCAAAAACTTCAAAACCCCAAACAACGGTGATAGCCAACATGGCAAACACGTAGTGAGGACTTGCTCAGCCAAAAGGAGAGCGAGGTGGTTGGCAAGCCTAGGGGAGTTCGGAGGGCCTGTAAGCCCTACGGGATCCTTCCAGGTGGGACCCTTACTACTAGCCAGGGCCGGAGCGAACAGGGGGGAAAGGGGAGGCTCCCCCCATAGGTGATCGATGGGGGCGCCAAATTTTCTCTTAAATTGGCGTCAAACTGAGATAGAGTTTTTTTTAATCGCAATTACCCAAAATAAAAGAATACTATTTAAAAAATATATCAGCATCCCATAAAATTGATATTTGCTATTCTGTAACGCGTTGTAACCTTAAAAAGTTTTTTATTTGTGTATACAATGCCATTTTTGCGTCTTGTTTTATCTAACGCCACCGAAATCTCATAGCTTTGGCGGCAATTTATCATATCTGCTAAACATACGGGCTTTGATACAGATATTAACAATGGAATCTTTGTCGGTGATGTATTAAAGTATTTTAAGCAATTGAAACTTTTGGGAATATATTTGTTTATGTTATAAGATTACCGACAAACTTTATTAGCTAACAGTAAATTATATATTATTTTTGTCAATATTGTTTTATTGGTTTTATGTTTCATATTCACTATGTTCTGCTTAAAGTGCATCAGTGCAAATACTAATACTGGTTCATTGTGTCTTAAGTGATGGTTAGTGAAGAATAGGTTTTTTTTAATAAAAACTTTTTTTTGTATAAAAAAAAAATAAAAAGCATAAAATACAAAAATAAAAAAAAAATCAGGCGCTGCCAGCCGCCGTGAAAAACAAAAAAAAAATGGAGTCTTTCTACAAAAAAGTATGGGTCAGTTCTTACAGACGACTACAAAGACACTGTAAGTCTTATAGATTTAATCACTAAAAATACATGTTTGTGACCACATACCTGCATATCCTTACATCTATTTTTTTTTAAGCAATTATGTAAAAATAGGTAGAAATTGCACCAGTAAAATTAAAATTTTAGGGATATGGTTTATGGTTTAGAAAATTTATTTCTGCCTTCTTTTGGTGTTCTTAAGAAAATTTGAAAATTTAGGAAAGCCCAGTGCTGTAGAACAATCTTGTCCACGCAGGGCAGAGCAAAAAAGTCAAGCGGGTATAGGGGAAAAAACCCGGCTGAGTTTGTGCAATAAATAAAGCGGTCAGGTCCGAACTTATAATAAATCATTGTAACTATGTATAAAGTTAACAAATGTTAAATTCAAACTTAATACACTTTCACTGTTTTTCTGATTTTTTTTTTTACATTTTTGGTTTTTAAGGAAAACTATTACAGAATATTTAAAATTATTTAATATAATTATTTAATTTTCTTTCCATATCTCGAAAATTAAACGTCGAAAAAATTTATGTCAAGAGCTAGTCAAGGAAGCCCAATACTGTAGAACAAAATTGTCCAGGCGTGCAGGGCAGCGGGAATAGGGGGGTTGGCCCCGCGGAGTTTGCGCAATGAATAGTAGGTCAGAGACGGACTTCCATAATTCTTTGTTACTACCTATAAAGTTGACATCATCAAATGTCAAATTCCAACATTCACTGTTTTTTTTTATTTTTTGTACAAAATTGTTGGTTATCAAAGGATACTACTATAGAATATTTAAAATTATTGTGTAATATTAGATTTTATATCATCTGATATAATATGGAAAGAAGTCTTCTATTTAAATGGTCGATATTTTTGTGAGTTTTGTATTTTTACCAAAAATATTTGTAAATAAATAAAAACACGATTTTTTAAAATAAATTTCAAACATTGTATGATAGTTTCATGTACTTATCACCAATTTTGTGTTAAAAGAAGGGTAAGACAGTGTAAATGAGTTTAATCTAATCCTAAGATTCTGGTTGTACATTAAAAAGTGAAAATTTTTATAACTGCTTTTTACACATATACTTTTTACTAATAACATTCATGAGACAGAATAAGAGTGGTTAAAAATGTTTAGTAACCTTTGGTACCTGAGTATCCATTGTAACAGTATCCGTTAAATATTATGTGTGTACAGTATGTCGAGCTTAAAAAGTTGATAATGTAAGTTTAAGAAACCAAAAACCTAATTTCTTTTTAAACAAATACAGAAAAAGCAAAAAGGAACTTTAACATAAAATTGTACTTTCTTTCATTCAATTAGAGGGACCTGTATATATTAAAATTTGCCTGGTCTGCCCAGTAATTAATAATTTTGATCCTTTAAAAGAATGTACTAAATTATTAAATGAAATAAAAGTACCTAAATGTAAACCTTATTTTTTTTAATTATCCACAGAAATCACAAACATTGTGGAAATCATCTAAAAGATAGTTAAGATTGCCTTACTTTTCTCACTGCTATTTCCTATGAAATTTTCATTATTCTATTATTCATACTTAATATATTACTATTTTTTTGGTTACCTAACGTTACGTCTCATAAGAAGCGCCTAATTTAAATATAAAAAATAGTTACCTAAAGTAAAAAATGCCGGGTATGTTACCCTTGAATTTGCAAGACAAAACCATACAACCTCTAATCATTTTGTTACGATATTATAAGTAACAAACAATAAACACAAAATTATAGTCACAATTTAATAAACACTAATCACTAAAATAAGAAGGTTTTTATCAATCCAAAAAACTTCTTGAACCAAAAAATATAGGTACTCACACAAAGCAAAACAATCGAAACTAATACGGCGCAAAGGGCACAAACCACAACGAAAATGACTAATGATGAGACGACGACGGTTGCAACGACAAACGGTACAGCGCGGATATAGTTTCATACACGCCTCGCGCGCCCTTGCACCAAAAACCTTAGACAACCTAAGATCAAAAACGGTACTACGGCTCTCATAAAAGTATAATGTGTTGCCTAACTACGCACTGATTTATCAGTGTGTAAGTAGGGAACACATTAAATTATTTCGTGGAATTTTGTAATTGCGCAGAATCGGCGGGGCCAACTCTGAGAGTTATTTTCATACTGGGCTGGACATTTTTTGATCGAATGGGCTATAGCATTGGGTTTCCATACACCTTTAAACTTCCTTGGAGCTAGTCCGTCCCTGGCAAAGTAAATAAGCTAAATATGATATCATGAGTTTATATTAAAAAGACTTACCTAGTAACCATCAAATTAAAAAATATATTAAATTACGCCTAGTATTTTAAAGGTTATTTAAAAAAAAACGATTTCCCGAGTCGTCCGTTATGTACCTGTATCTCCGTAGGGAAGGCTCGTAGGAAAAAAGTTTATGGGAACTTCTCGTAATATTTTTGGGTTTTCTATTAGATTCCGAGATATTGCCCACATATTCTGGGACACCCTGTTTGTCATATAAAATTAAAAATTATCTCGAAAAATACGGTAAACATTTGGGTTGGACATGGGCTTAGTGCAAAACTTTTGTCGTCCCTTGTAGGTACCACCTGCAAGCTCGCTTCGCGTAACGGTGATACCGACAATATAAATTAATCAATTCCATCACGCAAAGCAAAAAAGCTCTCCGTACAGTAACTTTAATCATATTACATTATAGAAAGATTATAGACTTGTTTTCTCGCTTATTACCTCAACAATGGCCTTTTTTTAACTTAATCTAAGATAAAAATTAATAAGTTGTTTGAGCGACTTATCTCCTTAAAAGTCAATAAACCTGGGAACACAATGGTCGTACATGTAAGAGTACCTAACCTGTTGTACCGTAGGAAGTCACAAGCGGGATGCTAAACTTAATTATATAAATAAGAAAAAAAATATTGTGTGTGTGAAGATGCTTTATAAGCACTTTGTTTTAATTCTGTGTTGAAGATACATCGTTACCGTGCATGATATACAGGGAGTGCTTAAAAGTATGCAACTTGCACTGTTTAAAGTCGTCTAAGAATCCTATCAAAAATACTTATATTAATGAAAGGAATTTCATTATTAGTTAATTTAAAAAAATTATAATAATAAACAAAATAATAGTACATTATAAATCTACGGACTAAAGTGCTAATAGTCCGGGCAGTCAGATTTTCTTAAAAATTTGGAATTAAGCTTATCTTACTCTTCATATCAAAATCTATATTGTCGTAAGGTGTGCAAATTGTTTTTAAGGGGTTAAATCCACCCCTTATCGAAAAAATAGATTTTAAAAGTTTCGCGGCTTTTTTCGATTCAAATGTCTTTTATTTATCTAAGATAAATATCCCAACGTATTGTACAATATAAAATTGGTGTATTTTGAAATATCAACCCTTAAGAATCTTTAAAAATGACCCTTTTGATGAAAATAATATATAAAACAATCTTTTAACGATTTATAACATTACAGTTGCAGTTTTACTGGAAAAAATTCATAGCATTTTAATAAAATTATTAGTTACCACTTTTCAATCCCTAAAAACTACCCCTTTGCAGAATATGAAATAAAAAAATGTCTAATGACTGCCAATTTTTAGATTTTGCGTAATTTTAGTATTACAGTTTATTATCTCTACTTGAAATAATTTTTATTTGTCTACACCCTAGCAACCCTTAAGAAGCACCCCGTTTGACAAAAATAAAATAAAAAAAATATTTTTTAATGACAACTGATGTTTTGATTTTAAATTTTGTTCTAAAGTTTATTCTCTGAACATGAAGTAATTTTTAATTATCTACACCCTGCCATTACTTAAGAACCACCTCTTTGCCAAAATGAAATAAAAAAATTTATTCACAGTCATTTAATATTTCATGATACTTTCTTCATGAATAAAAATTCATTATCTGCTTATCTTATTTTTCGTGTAACTCTGTTAATTTTGAAGCTATCACATCCTACAAAAAAACATTTTAAAGGTTATTTTCAGGGCTACAAAACCATGTATGTTAGAAGGGCTTGAGACTTCATGTTTTATAGATAAAGGGTCAAAGGGCTGAGAAAAAGCAGTCCTCGCACTATAGTGAAAGTTTAAATCGGTTATAACTCCGTCAATTTTTATGCCACAAAAAAAATTTAAAAAAATTATCGCCATAAAAAATGCTACATTTTTCTACCCTTTAGTTTTTTCGTATCTCTTAAGGTTTTGGAGTTAAAATGAGAAAAAGACATTTTTTTTAAAAATCACAAAAAAAATACATATAATTTAAGCTCATTTTTTTCAAACCTGTGCATCTCTAATCAGTTAAACTTTTAGATGTCATAAATAACATACAAATAAAGTAATTGGTGCAAGGAATAAGTTTAGTTTTGATATTGAATGAAATGACATTAGTTTTATTGAAATTTTTTTTAGTTTTAACTATTTTATACCATTACTCACTGAAATTTTAGTCAAAAAGACTTTTATCGGCACTTATTTTAAAGGTCTTTTTATGCTCTTTAAAAAATATTCTATGACTTTTTGTTGAAAAATGTACCCTTTTCCCGTTATTTGAGGTTAAGTACTTAGTCACGTAAAATGAAAGATCTTCAAGCAGCTATAACTTGCCTTAGGTAGAACTTTAATATCTTCGTAGATAGCTCAATTTATTTGTTTTTTTATAAGCTTTATTTTTGTTCATTACACTTTTTTGATAAAACGCATAATTACAGAGTTATGCGTAAAAAACAATTTAAACAGGAGGTTTTTTTAACGAAAAATCGCACTTTTCAATTGCGAATAATTCAAAAACTATTGATCTGGTGAAAAAACTTGACATGACATTTTTTACTTTAAATTTTCTCATTTATCGATTTCTGGGGTATTATGGGTAAAAAATTGCCCACCCCCGAGAAGGGGTGGCATCCACCCCAGAGGTGGTTGCGCACATCGGCACCATACAGATTTTGCTTTTCGACCATCCATCTATCATCTGTTAAAATTTCAAATAAATCGGTGCATATATAAAAAATTCGGAGGTGAAATGCTTGACTGCCTGGACTATAAGGGATGGAAAGACGCTTTAGTCCCGAGGTTTATATACTATTTTATGCCCTTTAGATCAGGGGTCTCCAAACTACGGCCCGAGGGCCACATCCGGCCCGCGGACAGATTTTGTCCGACCCGCGGAGAGCTAGCATACTTGAGAACTCCTTTTAGAGAACAAATAATTTTTATAGCAAATTAAATTTAGTTTACTGAAGTATTCTGATTTTATGTTGAATAATTATTAATATGACATCTACATTGATATGGTCATGGGCTAACTCCGCTACCTCATAACATTCTTGTAGGCTTATTGTTATTGTTTTTGTGATAAGTTGGATAAAGAAACACAGAATTGTAATGAGTAAAGACATTTATAATATGCAGAAAATTTAACTTCAGTATATAATAACTAACAAATTATTGAAATGAATCCAACTAACTTTTTTATACATTTTAAATAATCACATAACTTATCACAAACATAATGACATATGAAATACTAATGAGATTTATGTAGTTGAGATTTTCCACTGCCAATAGTTTGTAGTTGTGGACTAATTTTACTTGTACCAATTATTAAAAGAGATTTAAGATGCTCATCAGTTAATTTCGATCTGTAAACATTTTTGTGTACTTCTTTTTTGGAAAAGGGTTTTTCTCACACAAATAAGTAGTACCAAAAACAGAAAACAGACCACGAGCAAATTTATGCAAATTATCAAATTGTGTCAGTGGAAGACTCTTATAAAATTCCAACAAAGATGAGTTTTGATATTTGTTCTTAATTATATCACTGCACTGTAGATCAATCATTTCCATTTGAAGTTCCGGGGCTAGGGTTTCAATGTCAGTATCAAAAGGATTCTGAAAAATCTTAATTTGATTCGCAATGGCATCAAAGTCCGAGAAACGAGTATCAAAATTTATCTTCAAAGCACTCAAAGTTTCGATTGCAAAATCGATAGGAAACTCAGTCTCAGTAGTGTGGCTGAATATTTCACATGTTTTAAAATGTGAAAAACATTTACTTCGTAGTTGTGATTGAAACAGTCTCAATTTCTGCCGGAATGATTTGATATTAGTGTATAAATCAGGAAGATGCTGGTTTTCTCCTTGCAATCCCAAATTCAGTTCGTTCACATGTTTTGTCAAATCAACATAGAATGCTAACTTCCACAGCCATGCGTTGGCCAGCCAAACATTTTCCGCACAAAGACTGTTGATGAATGATACAATGTAAGACTAATGATTTTGAACCACCGTCATTTTCTACAGCCTTTGACACAAGAGCGACCACTCCTTTATCTTTCCCACTCATGTTTTTTGCCTCCATCAGTTGTAATACATTTCAAGTTTTTCCATCGAAGGTTCTTTTGATTAATGGCCATTTCAACTCCTTTAAAAATATCTGTACCAGTAGTTGTGCCATGAATACTATCCCATATCAAAAGTTCTTCGTGCACTTCATAGCTTTTATCTACTCCTCGAATATAAATCAACACCTGAGCAGTATCTGACACATCCGTTGACTCATCCAAGGCCAAGAAAACCACTCAAAATGTCCATTTTTGTCGAACAGTTAAGAGGATATATTTTCAGCGATGTTTTCTACCCTTCGAGCCACAGTGTTTGCTGACATACTGACAGTTTTTAATACATTTACCTTTTCAGGGCACATTTCTTCGGCTACTGCAATTATGCATTCTTTGATCATTTCTCCATCGGTGAATGGTTTTCCACGTTTTTTCAATTTCAAGAGCCACACAAAAATGGCACGAGTTGCAGCCTCTTGTTCAGTTTTGAGTTTTGTAAATGAAGATTGCTGCGATTTCAATCCAGTGAACTTCGAATTTTTTTGTCCGCAAACTTCCTGTATATTTTTAGTAATTTTGAAAATGTTTTGTTTCGTAATGACGTTTAATGTTATATTCTTTGAGAACGGCTATTTTTATTGCAAATCAAACATAGCGCCTTGTTACTGGCTCAATTACGAAATACTGAATTTCCACTGATCTTTGAATTTTTTGCATTCACTATCAATTTTTCGCTTCTTTTCCATACTACTAATTTACACACAAAAGCAACAATTCAAATCAAAATACTGTTATAAAGATGTCTTAAACTTAAACACCACAAAACGTTTTAAGGAGGTATGCAATATTTTATTTAACAACAGTGTCATAGGAACTGACTTGTGGTTGCGCCACTAGCCTTCTTATATATTCCAATTCTGCCATATAGAAGTGAGTGGAAGACACCAGAACTTTCTCGAACCAACGAGATTATTGTCTACGTGCTATTAGCGCCATCTGTTAGCGATAGAAGGTACTACCTATTTCCGCTTGTGTCCACCAGATGTCGTGTCACGTTACTCCTCATGGCCGTACTCTACGACTAATCTAGAATACAGATAATAACAGGAAAATTAATAATATGCAGTGTTGCCGTTTTGGGCTTAAGTCACAGTTTATACCGTACAACGAATCAGTTATTTAACTCTCCACCTGTTTTGAAGCCATAGAATTCAACCCAAAAAGAACACTTTCCTCATATTCTGGGCTCCAACTTGCCAATTGATATGAGGATGAATTCTTTATTTATAATAACCAATCCGGTCTAGTTTTGTCTTTTTTTGTTACGACGTTTTAAAAACAGAGAGAGATGAACAGATGCCGCACCTGATTGAATAAGAAAGTGAACCCAGTCAGGGCTGGTCTATCGTTTTTTTATTTATTTTTTTTATTGTCCGGTCAGCTGGTGTATTGAATTGTTTGGGGTTAAGCGATCTTTATTTTTCGGTGATTTCAAGTAATTTGTTTAAGTGTGTTGGATTTTTTGACAATAAATTTGTAATAAGGTGACGCGTTTTCGGTTTCATTTTTAAAAACCATGGTTGTGCGTTGTTTTGTTTGCAAAAGTTACAAGCATCCAGCTTTAGAATATTTATTTGTCACATTTATAGGCCTATTATTTATAAGTGTAAGGTAATATAACCATACATTTAAATTCAAACAAGAATAGAGTGGCAAGGAAATAGATATGTCATATTTTTAAAGTTAATTTTTTTTTTTCGAAAACTAGATCCTAAATCAGTATTCAGTCTGTCAAAAACAGACGGTTGTTACCGTTGTAGTAATTTCTATCCAGTGTTTCTAGAAATGTATAGGTAATCATTTTATTTTACTGGGGTAGTTATTTAAATAATTTAACTGCTTCCTTGAAACTTCGGGTTTTTGAAACTCTGTAAGGTAAAATTTTGTTTCCTTTATGTCTTGGGTGTACGTAGGCCCAAAATTATATTTTATGGCTTTAGTTTTTGTTTTAGCTATTTACTGGATGGTGGAAGATTCTTCTATATGTGTGATAATAAGCTACTTTTACATTTTTTAAAACTTATACTGTACTGTAATGTCACAGCCCTACTTCACTACAAGCCGTGAACAAGGAAAT
>JAHBCN010025409.1:0-11238 GCA_019359885.1 Listronotus oregonensis | reverse complement strand
TTATCATAAATACCTATTTCAAGTCCTCTTGTGCATTTTAATTGTAGCACAAATCGTTAGCCTTACCAATTAACACAAAATTACCCTTAAAAGTCTTTTGGTACTCCTTGCTTACCTTAAGCTCTTTAAATTATATTTAGTAATAATAAAAACGTAATTTAAAAAAAATAAATCCACTTAAAAAACACACCTAAAATTATAAAATCATATTTTTTATGTATACAGAAAATTAAGAAACCAAAACAAAATCAAAAGAGATACGAAACAAATTGGAAGAGTACATTTTTTAAAAGTCGGTGCCAGGAAAGCCATTATATATAAAATTTAATCAAAATATAAACAAAATAAAGTAAAAAAGACATTTTACTTAACCTTAATTTTCCTTTCTTTTTATTTGGTAGGTATTTTTATGGATTAGGTTAAAAAAAGTTTAAGGTTTTTCCCGTTAATTTTATTAAACTTTTTGGAATTTAATAAAAATTTACTGTTCCCTAAGTTTCGGAGAAATGCATTAACAAATATACATATCATACATACATACATACATACATACATAAAGCTTTTAAATTGTGTATATTTGTTTGAAAACCCTAATAGAGGACCATATGTGATTATATTAAAGTTCCAATAAAATTACATACATATGTAATCTATAATTATTTTTTTAGTTAGGTTTAAAATATACATACATTTTCTAAACACTAATAAAATCGGTAAGAAAATTTAAATAAATAGTTATAGAGAAAAGGGGCAATCAATGAGCTGTTAGTTTAACTGGAGAAAGCATCGATTTGGCATAAGCGTGGCATGATAAACGCACATTCTAAAGTTCTGCCTAGCGATACTTGAAACAATAAAATACTCCAAAATTCGGGAAAATGGTTACAACAGATACTATTTTGTCGTAATGCGTGGCTGCCAAGTATATTTCTGTTTCATTTACTTGATAGTACATTATGATTAAATTTTACTTAATTTATTCCTAAAATTGCATCAAAATAAGCTCTACTATTGCATTTTAAACTGTGAATAAGATTTGTTATAATTATTACTATAAAGTATGACACAAAAAAGTAATGATGTCAAAATACTATTTTCTTTTTGGACAGCTACTAATAAAGGCGCGACAACGTGACAACAGCGGATTTTTCGTAGAAGCGTACTTCCATTACCTTCAGCTTCGCTGGACAGATGACACATTTAATATGGTGTTTTGGTTAAAATGTTTTTTGTTGTTTGGGTAATTTTTATGACAATTGTATCAATTTCAGTTTATTGTAAGTACTTTTAATAAATTAAAATTGTAAGGCAGTGCCAAGTGTGTAAAGTGACGGATATGATTCCTGGATTATCATTTCACAAGTAAGTACAAACTATGCTTGTATCATTCTATCGACAATAATAAACAAAACCATGTTGGGCGCAACTCCCGATTGTGTTTATGAATAAAATGCTTTCTCTATCTATGATGTTAGCTCATTGAGGGCAACGCTTAATTTGGCCCACAGTTTACACCTTATGTCTACGTAAATTACATTTATCTTTAAATTCATATAATAATAAAACCCTAAATAAATTATATTTAATATACTTGGGTCAAGATTAGAGAACGTCTTATGATTTCTCAAGCTGAGCATTCTGTACAATTTGTTTCTTTTGAGAAATGTGACATTGCGGTAGAATCAATACGGACAACCTTATAACAACGATTCTTGCAGATAATTTGTGTTATGACGATTAGTGTCTTCCTGGCTTGAAAAGCCTGTTGAAATATTAGGAACAGGGCTCTAGAGTTATGGCTTTTACAGGAAGACATTGTCGTGAAACTTTTCGCCATTGACAACTCACAAGTGGCCATGATCCTGAGACTTTTACATTAAAAGCCACAGTTCAATGTTAAGTTATATTTCATTTATTTATAAAACTTTTCCCTTTTTTAGGGGTTGTTTGCAAGGAAATGTATATGATCTCCTGAGGACCGTTTCTAAATAATTTATATGATGCAACCTAGAATTTAAAATAAAACCTATAAGAATCATATAAAAAAATTAACAGAAAAAAAATGTGTTGGATTTTAATTAAAAAGAAAGGCAGATATGCTTGGCTGTATACTGTACATACTGAAGAAATCAGAAAGCGCGCTTGCGAAGTGTAAATATATATTTATTTTAATTTTATAGTGATATTGTACACGCGATTGTACAAGCGATTCTAAATGCAGTACCCAGGTATACTATTTAAAAAAATATATCCTACAGTTTCTTGTTTTCTTCTCATGCACTTGTGAATAGTAGTTTAGACGTTTAATAAGTATGTCGTAAAACAACCCTCAGTTTTTATGGCCTTGACAAATGAGGGAAATTAGTGTAGGTAATATATTTAAAAATACTGCCATAAATCATCCAAACATAAAAAGAGCTATATGTTACTAGACTTTATTTTACCCTAATTTGAGCCTCGTTGTAATTCTTTCTGCATTACTCTTACTTTACCGTAAATGTATTTTTAATGCTTTTTAAAATCCTAAATTATTATTAAAGTTTAGGTTACGAGTACTTCACTAAAAACAGTAAAATTTAATTAAGTGGTGAAATGATGCCAAATTACAAAATGATGTTAATTGAGTTAATTACAAAACATTCCATATTTAGCTTGATTCACACACCCTTTTTTACCACAAAAGATTGTACCGTTTTAAGGATTTTATTATGCAAAATTCGACACAATTTATTGTTGTATAATTTTTGATGCATGTCCGCTCCAATGTTGAACTATTCTATCTGACGAAGGACACCGATAATGGTTGGGCTATCGAAATCACTCTGCTGGGATTTAAAGTAATAAATCAATTTTGCAAAAAATAACAAGCTCTTTTTATTCATTAGGTAATTTATTAATTATTTTTTTTAAGTTTTAGGTTAAGCCACAAATCTGATTTTACATCAATAAATAAGTCCCATACACCCTATAATAACAATTGTGCAATTCAATACCTCAAAAGCATATTTTGCATTTCGATTTCAGTAAAGCGATATGTCTAAAACGTTCCTCAGGTCTATTCGTGTCGGCTTTGAGCCAATAGCTCGCTGCCGCATACAGTTACAAAAGGTGTGATATAGCATTTCTGTATACTATACAAGAGTTCTATTTAAGACACAATGCATTAAATATTCCATTTGTTGTTTTGTGTATAAAGTCTATATTGTGCATTCAAATAAAGAGATATTTAAATTATACATTATGCATTGAATTGGTCTGTCGGTAAGTTTAGAGCCTCTGGTAACTAAACAAAACAAAAAAAATATTTTGTTTTAGGTAATAATAAACATATCATTTACTTATTTTAATAACTATAGCTTTAAAATCTGGTTAAAATAATAGCGCGTTTTGACGTTTTGTTGTTGACTGCACAATAAATTATTGAAAGTCTTTATTTTGCTTGATTGAAATACTTATTTAATTTTAATTTAGTTAAAGGTAATTAAGGTTTTTTTTTGAAAGCCACAAAGGAATCACCAAAAAGTGCTGGATCTATGTCTAACTTAATTTATAGTGTCACTTTATATACATTTTTTAGATTATTTATTGCACCTATCCCATAATAAATCTAACTGTTATATGTTTTAACATTTTAAAGAGTTTTATTTGGTTTAAAGAAGTGCCGGATTAACTTTTTTGCCGACCATAGGCAGTGTGTCCCAAATTGGTGGGGAATGTATGGGGATCTTGGAAACCACGATAGATAGAAAATCGGTTAAATGGGGAAAGTTTTGGACAATTATGTTAGTAAGCTAATCCCGTTTACTACGTGGTTTTATCTATTTTTGTTTTTGAAAAATTTTGAAAAAACATAAAAAAAATAATTTTCTAAAATCGGCCATATTTTTTTTATAAGTGAACATTTTTCAAATCTGTCAAAACTTCTTCAAAGCAACTTTTTTTGTAGAATATGACCGAGTAGTCAATTTTTATCTTCTATGTTTCGGGTTTTTAGAATCATCATCACCTTTATTTTTTTATATGGACGCCATATGGGATTTTTACGCAGCCAAATAGTGCTTTTTATTCTGATTTTAACAATGTATAACATGAATTTAAGAGTTTATAACCTCATTTATTTCAAAAAACAAATATTTTCTCAGTTGGCCTTGATTCCGGCGAACGTCATTTTTTTTTGTAAACGATAAAATATTAGTAATTGGCAAAATAGATAAGCTGAACAGATATTTTACAGAAATGGGTTTCGCGAACATAGCTATAGCGTTAATGCCGTGTTACAACAAAACTGCATGTAACAAGTTAATTGAAACAAGTGAAAACAAAAACAATGAAAAGTGGCTAAACTAATATTCCTACTAAAATAAAGATGTAAAATAACGACCTAAAATTCAAAATGTTGTCCATATTTCTCAACATATTAACGATATTTTTTTAAATAGTCCTATAACTACCCTATGAATGGTTGACCTAGGTATGCGGAATTATCTATCAACATCCCTGGCTGAAGATGTTGGATTTTCTTTAAAATGTTGGTTAACTGCAGCATCTCGTTGTCAATTTTCTTCAACGTACTTCTTAGGTCGTAGTTTTTTAAAACTTCCGAATTTAAACAAATTTGTAACCTGTTTTCGAAAGTATGTTAGTTTAGGATGCTGCCTTTCACGAATATTGTCGAAATACGTTTTCGCAGCTTTATTAACATTTCTATTGCTTTGGAAATAACGTTGCAAAATATCAAGTCTTTTCTTCAAATAATTAACCATTTTACAAAGTTGAAAAAATTTTAATAACGTACCCGAGCTACTGCGAAAATATTTGTTTTTTAAAGTGGATGAGGTTATAAACTCCTAAACTATAACATGTTATACATTGTTGAAATAAGAATAAAAAGCACTATTTGGCTGCGAAAAAATCCAATATGGCGTCCATATGAAAAAGTAAAGTTGATGATAATTCATCAACTTTACTTTTTCATATGGGCGCTATTGTAGCTATGTTCGCGAACCCATTTCTGTAAAATATCTGTTCAGCTTATCTATTTTGCGAATTACTAATATTTTATTGTTTACAAAAAAAATGACGTTCGCCGGAATTAAGGCCAACTGAGAAAACATTTGTTTTTTGAAATAAACGAGGTTATAAACTCTTAAATTATAACATGTTAAACATTGTTGAAATCAGAATAAAAAGCACTATTTGGCTGCGTAAAAATCCAATATGGCGCCCATATGAAAAAATAAAGTTGATGATGATTCTAAACTCGGTCATATTCTACAAAAAATGTTGCTCTGAAGAAGTTTTTACAGATTTGAAAAATTTTCATTTATAAAAAAAATATGGCCTATTTTCGAAAATGGATGTTTCAGGTTTTTTCCAAATTTTTCAAAAACCTGAATAGATAAAACCACGTAGTAAACGGGATTAGCTTACTAACAAAATTGTCCAAAACTTTCCCCATTTAACCGATTTTCTATTTATCGTGGTTACCAAGATCCCCATACATTCCCCACCAATTTGGGACACACTGTATTTTTGTCGCTCATAGGCTAATATATTTTTGTCGCTCATAGGCTAATATATTTTTGCCGCCCTAATATGTCAATATTTTTTAAAAATAACAATAACGCAAAGTAAACAATGTATCTTTATCTTCTTAAAGAAATGGGGAATAAAGAAATTTTCAAGCTTTTTAAAAGGGCAACTTCGAACATTCTTTCAGAAAGATCCGAAAAGCGTAATGAGAAGGAGTACTCAGATTTTGTGTGATGGTGCTCTTCTACAAATGTGTCTGTCGATGGGGCAAATAAAGACGTGTCTTGGCCTATTTTAAAGAGAGATTTTATGTTTAAATTAATGCTTTCGATATCTAAATAGACCACTTTTGAAAATTGCATATTGGAATCGTAAAACAGTGGGACAAAAAAAAACTAAAGTATATACTACAAAAAAGATTGATTAATTTCTAAAGGATGCTCCAGATGACACTTTTTTGTTAATAAAAATTGGTTATAATTTAATATTTAATATATTTTTTAAGCTTTGTACTTGGTTTAGGTTGCCTTAACCATATGAATTGCTGAAGCCTGCCGAAGGGAGAAGTTAACTAAAATGAAAATGAAAAATATTAAAGAGAGAGGATCCTTTTAGTAGTAACAATTCCGGACAGCAAAACTCACACTACACGCAAATTTGTCATTTGCAAAAGAGCACAAGAAATCTACAGAAAGTATGTTTTTCTGCGACCCTCCAAATATTCCATTCGGTTTTTTATTTTTTACCAAAATAAAAGATGTACTAGCCGTAGCAGTGGGCATTAACACAATCGGCAAAATTTGATCAAAAATTGTTGAATATTTAACATTAAAATAACCAAGTAATTATACGAGACATTGTTGGCTGACGCAGGAGGTCATATTTTAGAATTAAAACATAACGGAGGATAGAAGTCTTCTATCGTCGTTAAAGTATACGTAGAGGAGTCTCTAAAAACTAAACTGATATTTGCAAACAAAATTTTCGGTAGCACCGATTGCAGCTTTAGACCCTCAGTGAAACGCAGACCACACAAAGAAATACCAGATGTTTCCTTTCCAAAAATTATTATACCGACAAAAAAGCCATTGCAATTGGCATTTGTAAATATAGGAAATGTGAGTCACTTTACCATTACGATTAACTTTTAGGTATATTATTTGAATGTTAGGTAATTTACGTGGAGAGAAGTTATTGTTAAACGTTTTTTGAAAAGTCCTTAGTATAAATGATCTTATCGCCCTAGTGCGGTAAAGTAACAGTTACCACACTAGTGCGGTAAAGTGACAGTTACCACACTAAAAATAGTGTTAGTACCTTAGTTACCGCGCAAACGTAGATAAAATTTAATTATTTTATCTGGTTTTTGGTTGTGTGCGTTACCTTGTACTGATAAACACCTTCAAGTCACTATAAATTTGTATTTGTATACTTGCCTTTGACATTATTTTATATAAAAAAACAATAATTTTTTTAACAATTTTTTTTAAAGACAAAAGGTTCTATTAGTATTCAATGGCTATCCAGAAACTACAGAGAATTCAAGCAATGTGACATGAATAATACATTGTATATTCGAAGGTAAGTTATAACTGTGATAGTTTGTTTGAAGAAGGTTATAAAAGAAAAGTCTATTTTGTCATTTTTATGTTGCTGAATAGTAAATTCCTACATTTACAGATATAAAAATATTGGCCAGTTTTTGATCTAAAATTTAAGAAATAAGCATGTTTTAATAGCCAATTTTTGACATAGACTTCCCGTTATATTAAATTAGTTTAAAACAACGCATTTAGAATTATTGAGCTTACTGTTAATTATATCCTTACATACCTCTTTATACTCTAGTCACTTTAAAGTTATAAGAGCAGGACAAAGTTGGGACTTCATTAGATGAATTATATATAGATATATCGAAATGGTACAATATAATGTACTATTAAGAGTTAAATATCAAAATGATATACTTCAATCAAATATGGATAACCCAACCTCAAATTGCCTTCGAAACAATTTTATTTATTATATAAAACAAAATAAATAGTACTTAAATTGCCGTAAGAGCTTTTCAAGGGTTAGTTTCTTTCCCTTTTGATTCTAGTTGAAAAACAAAACCCAGTTATACAAACAAATTCAACCCATTCTATATTTAAAACTAAAACTACTTTCGAAAAAATTATTGTATTACATGTAACTTTGAGCCTACATTATCAATTTTTAGACAAAAATACCCTAATCTTATTTTAAAAAAACATTTTTGGGTTTTTTGTTCAAAACTAATCACTAAAAAAACAACATGCTTTTTTAAATTTTTATTTTAATTTATTTACATTTTTAAATATATATTAAAAAAGTTTTTTTTATTAAACAAATTTTAGATTAGGCAATTAAGATATAAACCCGGGAAGAAATTTTTATTTTAGTACTCTTCTTCAACGATAAATGCTTTTTTGGGGAAATTTTTTACATTATACAAAAATTTAAAAAATTAAAAATGTAAAAATTTTGGAAAACCCTTTGGGTTGTATATACCTAACTAACAATACAGGGTGTCCCTCTAGAAATAACTTAAATTTATATAGCAACAAGTAAAACTGGAATAATTTTAAAAACGTGCCTACATACTATAAGGTGAGTGAAGGACATAGGACTAAACTATTTAAAAAACGTGCTTTTGACTTTATTCGAGTTTGTCTCCAGGGGGGTTACTTTGGGGTTTTTCGTTTTTTTTGCATGTAAATAATTTCGGGTTTGGGGGTCAGAGTGGATTTCCCGCTGAATCAAAAGGGAATCGCCTTCACTACCTCCCCAAACCCCTTTTGTCCTCTTCCGGTTACTCATTTGTCGGGAACTGGACTTTTAGGTGATCCCCGACGAAGATGGTCCGAATCCGTGAAAGTTCCCGAACCGGCAGTCCCGGGGAAGTGCAGTGCTCCTTGTACAGGCTCCAGAGCCTTATTATATCCACTTACATTGAATCCCGGCTTTGGGGGGAGTTCGCAACATTTGTCCCTGTTTGATCCTGTTTTTGGGGGGGTAACCCCGGGGGAACCGCCCCGCGGTTTGTTCCAGGATTTTCCCCGAAGCCCCTTTCTAAAGAACCCAGCTTGTTATGGGTTATCGCGGGTTAACCCCTTTAAAATTTGAAAAATAAACCCCTTTGTCAAAATTCATAAAAATAAGCTTCTTCCCTTTTGTTCCCGAATTTCCCCTGAAACCCGCTAAAACCCCGTTCTGAGGATTTCACAGGACGGTTCCCGATTTTCCCCTTTTAAAAAAAACCCAACCCGGTGGCGGGTTATCAGGGGTTTTCCCTTTGGGAAAACTCCGGGAAGAACTTTTAAAAATCCAAAAAAAAGTCTATGCCCCTTTTACCCCGAATTTCCCCGGGAAAAACCCAAACCCGCTCTGCGGATTTCACAGGATGGTTCTCTGATATATGCCCTTTTAAGAAAAACCCCCCCCGGGGGAGGGTTATCGGGGTTTTCCCCTTGGAAAAGCCCCCGGGGAAAGTCTGATGTAAAAATCCAAAAAACGTCTATGTCCCTTTTTTCCCGAATTTCTCCGGGAAACCCCTAGAACCCGTTCTGGGATTTCCAGGAGGGTTTCCCCTGATTTTACTTTTTTAAAAAAAACCCCAACCCGGTAGCGGGTTGTCAGGGGTTTTCCCCACTGAAAATTGCTAAAGAAAATTAAAATTGATATTTTTTTCCCCTTTACCTGTTTTTCCCTGTTTAACCCACGGGAACCCCTGTTCTCGATGGGTCTTTCGATTCCTTTTTAAAATTTCCCTTAATAAAACCCCCACTATGTCGCGGGTTAATCCCGGTTTCCCGAGTTATCCTGGGGAAAAAAAAGCGCCTGCCAACGTAGTGCAATGTGGCGGCGACATTTTGTTTCGTTCCTGAAAATAAAAAAAAAAAAAAACCCCCACGTCCTGGGGAAACAAGACACAGGGCCCGCCTGACGAACAAGGCGGCCCCCTTGTCTGTTTCTTTTTTCCCGAAAATCAAAAAAAAGTAGACTTTCCAAGTTCCTTAAAAAGAAAAGGTCAGTATTCTTAAAAAGAATAAATAAACAATAAAAATCCAGGTTCGGGTCTCTTTATCCCAAAACCACTAAACACCACTATTCCTCGATAACTTAAAACAGAATTGCATAAAACTTTTTTTAATACTTTAATTAACTTAAACCAAGAATCTCTTAAAAAATTTCCCAATTATTGATTTTCTTTACCCGGGGTTACCTGAGAAGGTTCCCCGGTATATATGGTGTGGTCACCAGAGGGGCCTACATCGACTCATCATGAATCGCGAATTGGGGCCTTTTGCGATTCTGTGTCAAGCTACCAGATGTTTGAAAATATTTTAGTTATATAACCTCCACCAATTTTAATAAATATTTTTAATTTTTTTCTGGTTATAGGTTATTCTATATCGATCAATGTTAGCCACAGAAGAACATCCTGTATTTTGTTTAAGATATGAAACCAATTGCAATAATAATTGATGAAATTATTTTACATTTATACTGTTTCGAACCAAAGCAGGATTAATTTTTAGTTAGAAATAATATTTAACCTAAAAAAAAATATACTTATTTAAATATAAAATTTTTACAGAATTCCTAAACTTTTTTAAGTAAAGGATTACTATTCTCAAATACAGCAAAAATTGTTTTTTAAAAGCTAAGCCAAAAATTTGTCCCGTACTTGACAGTTAAAAAAATGAGCACTAACATTTAATAGAAGGTTATATTTTTTTGGGGAAAAAAATTGTTGCTATTGGGGATATAAGATTTTGCCAATTTTTAGTCAGGATATATAGAGATATTTTTTTTGAAATTGTGGATATTTTTATACCATGAAAGAATTTTTTTTTTTTTATTGTTTAATTTTAAAAAAACTGGGTTGAAAAAAATTTTTTAAAGCTCCCAAAAAACCCGGCTAAGGGTTTAAGAGCATTTAAAATAAAAAAATTTTTTAGCCAGGTTATTATTCTACGAAATTAAACAATAAAATAAAAAAAAAAAAAAATCATTGCTCATGGTATAAGAATTTAGGAATGTCCGGTGCTTTATTAGGTAAAAAAAGGAAAATTTTATTTTTTTTGTTAGACTAAATATTTTTTTATTTATATCCCTTTTTAAAATTTTTTTTTTTTTATTTTTTTTTTTTAAATTTTAAAATGCTTGTCATAACAATAAATAAATTTTTCAGAGCAAATTAAACTTTAATTTCAAAACTGTTTGCAGATGCTCTATTTTTTAAAATAGCAATATTTAGGTAAATTTAAAAATTGGGGCCAGAAAACTCTTTTCCCCCATTGAATGAAGTTGGTTTAAATCATCAATATCTTTTTCATATTTTACGAACCTATAATAGAACGATTTCGGGCCCGTAGCGAACGGCAAAGGCTGCCAAAAAGTTGTTTTTTTTATATTTGTTTAACACTATATGCTTTAAAAGTACCTATCGGTCAATTTTTGAAAATTCCCAAAAAAAATATTGCACAGTTTTATAAAAACAAAAATAATGGCTTTTTAAAAAATAGTAAATAAAAATTATTTTTTTCTCCAGAATAAAGATATTTATATATTATTTTTTTTTAAAATTTTCTTTTTTTAGATTATTGGAGATATCGCCCGAATAATAGTAACAAAAAACATGAAAAGACATAAAAAAAGGGTGATAAAAAAATTTTCTTT
>JAHBCN010025408.1:0-11178 GCA_019359885.1 Listronotus oregonensis | reverse complement strand
AGGCTAATCCCCAAAACAAGCGTGACGAAACTTTCAGATCGACTTTTAAAATATCCCTTTTCCCGGATAATTAAGGCATGCTCTTGTCCCGATTATCAACCCTAGGCTGTCCTAATTTACACCTTTCTAACCTTATTTTATGGAAAAAAAATATTTAGTGGGAGGATATTGACAAATCTTATATTTTACCTCATAAACCTCCTTTATTTCCGTATTTTTACTGTGTTACACATCTTAATTATGACAGTTTTTTAAAAAATTTTACTATGGAAAAAGGCCCTGATAAAAAAGAAATCAACAATTTCAAACGGTGGGGTTCAAATTTTTTTCAAACATTTAACATAAAAAAAAAGGCAACAGTGGTAATGGGGGCAGAATTTTTTACATCTTCTTTTGTTAAAAAAGATGTATCTACCAATTGATAGTTACTCCTCCAAAAATTAAATTTAAAAAAAAGAGGACGACGATCAAAGGAGATGTTTTTATGGAAGATAAAATTTCCTGTTTTTCGACTGAAAAATTAGACCCAGAAAACAGTGTTTTGGAATTTGAATGCTCTCCAACAAATACTAATACGCAATGTATTTTAGATTCTCAGGTTATGGATTTGGATGGGTAAGTTAATAATAATATTAAATTTATGTAATTTAACTTTGTCTTTTTTTGTTTTTAATACCAGCCTAGTTTACACCCCAAGGACCTATTAGGCCATGGCCCAAAAACCAAAGACTTATTTTTCTTAGTACACATGTGTTTAAACCAACCTAATTTATGGATCAATAAAAATGCGGGTTTTAAAATCTAGTACCAAAATGAGATTTAATTTTATGATCAGAACCTAACCCTGTCTTTTTTAAGTAGGTATATATTTTTTAAAATTAATTAGAAAACAAGTGGTAGAAAAATACCTACAGTATTTTTTTTAGTTTTAAAGTAAAAAAAAAAAATACAAAAATATTTTATAGGTTGACTGAAATTCATCATATTTCTTATGAAAGCAAAATTGTCAAAGACCAAAGCAGTCACTCTCACCCAAAAAAAAAGTTTACACCAAAGAAAATATATATCCAATTTATTGCCCGGGGAAAATTTATGGTTACAATTGTCCAACAATTGTTATTATAAATTATTGGGGAAAAAATTTTATCCGTTAAAAAAACCCCTTAACCTGATTTAAATGTCATAATATGTCATCATATTACAAATTTTTTTTTAATTTAGGTAGGAATTTTTTTTATCTTTCTATGTTAAATTATAAAAAATTTCTTATTATTTAAAATCCAATGACTTCTCTACTGAACAAATTTTGGGATGTGAAAGTTGAAGACAATATGACATATGATTTTAAAAAAACCATACAAAACAAACATTGAAGAGGGAAATAAAAAATGAAAAATTGACATCAAGGAAAAGATCTACAGCAATAAAAACGGGTTGTATTTTTTTTTAAATAATTTTAAATTTACATACACATTATATCTACAGTAATTACAGTTACTAGAAAGATGAATAATTATTTTAAAGAAAAAAAAATTTTAATTATCATTATTACAACGAATTTGGCCTTTTTCCCCCCAAAAATAATGCCTAATTCTGTCACCATTGTCCTAGTTTTTGTTTTATAGCAGGGTAAATTTTCCCTTAATGGATGCCTGCTGAAAAGGGGGGGCCCCAAACCGTTACCAAAAATTTCATTGACTTTGGTTTAGTGAAAACTATAATTGCTTTGCTCAATTAAACTTTTTGTCTTCCAGCATGTTGGGTAATTACTTTGGCCTGAAAAATAGAGGGTCATTTGCACTATAAAAAATCAATTATGACCAAACAATGAAAAACAGAATTTAAAAGGCCTTCCCAAAAAAACTTGGTCAAACGTTTTAAAAGCGATCAGGGGAATTTTTAAACTTTGCACAAACGTAGTTTAAAGGGCATCTTCTCGGCATAAAAAACCCGAAGATATTTGTATGTTTAAATGCAGTCAGTGTGATTATAAAATCTTAAAAATCCAATCTAAAAATGCACCCCCCTGAAACATAAAAACCCAAGACATTAACATATTAAAATGCAATTATTGCAATTTTAAAAATTTTTACAAAAATGATTTTAAAAAAACACGAACTTCGACATAAAAATCCTGAAGAAGTTAACATGTTTAAATGCGATTATTGCAATTATAAAAAATTTTTTAAAAAAAAAATTTAAAAAAAAACGAACTACGACATAAAAATCCTGAAGAAGTTAACATTTTAAAAAAGTGATTATTGAAAAATCAAAGTGTTTACAAATATTATTTAAAAAACACGAACTACGAAAAAAATCCTGAAGAAGTTAACATGTTTAAATGCGATCATTGAAAAATTTTCAAACCGTTTACAAAAAAAAATTTAAAAAAAAACGAACTTCAAATAAAAGACCCGAAGAAGTTAAAAATTTTAAAAAAGCGATTATTGCAATTATCAAAATGTTTACAAAGAAAATTTAAAAAAACACGAACTACGACATAAAAATCCTGAAGAATTAAATTTTTAAATGCGATCATTGCAATTATCAAACCGTTTAAAAAAGAAAATTTTAAAAACACGAACTTCGACTTTAAAAAAAACCCGGGGAAAAAGTTAACATTTTAAAAAAGGGGTTTTTTGCAATTATCAAAATGTTTACAAAAAAATTTAAAAAAAAAACGAACAGACATAAAAATCCTGAAGAAGTTAACTTGTTTAAATGCAATCATTGCAATTATAAAAAAACCCTTTACAAAAAAAATTTAAAAAAACGAAAATTCGACATAAAAGCCCCCAAAAAGTTAACATGTTTAAATGCAATTATTGCAATTATCAAACTGTTTACAAAAATTGTTTAAATAGACACGAACTTTGGATGGGGAAAACCTGAAGAAGTTAGCAATTATTTGCAATTATTGAACTGCTAACAAAAAATTTAAAAAAAAACGAACTTCGATATAAAAATCCTGAAGAAGTTAAAAATGTTTAAATGGACTTTCGATTTTGACGTTGAGGTGTCTGGTGGTTTTACTAACCTTTTGTGTTTCAATAACAAAAAAAAAGGAATATTACCCTACTAATCCTAAAATCCATCGTTTTGGTAAGTTTAAACTTTCCTTAATCATATAAAACCCAAAAAAAACAATGAAAAAAAGGCCCCGGGAGGGGCCCCCGCCCCCTCCCCCGATTACCCCGTATCCTAATAACGACCAGGATTCTAACTTAACCCAACATTCAAATGATAACACAAAAGATGATAAATTTTAAAAAAAAAATAATAACTTCTCATATAAAAACACGGACCCGGCCCTTTTTATCCTATATATAGAATAAAAAAATACGGAAAACGCAGGTAGATACAATCACTTTAAAATTGCTCGTGATAACCTAAACCTTGGGGGATGTAAAAAAAATTACTATTAAAGGTAAAAGCAGAGTAGGCATCGAATTCTACAATTATGAATCTGCTAATTCTTTCAAAAATAACAGAATTCTAAAAAAAAAAGGTTATAACATATACTTTCCCTTTTTAAATTTTTTCCCATGTAAAGGCATAGTTAGACACATTAAAAACCCTCAATGCAACAAGAACTAAAAGAATGCGAAATTCCCCCTGCACAATATTGGAAGTGAAAAGACTTAACCGTAGAGTAAAAAGACAAAACATTAAATTATGTTCCTACAGGAACTGTTTTATTTACATTTGAAGGGATTTAAAACCAAGGTTTATAAATATTTATCCTCTCTTCCCCAGTTTCCATTATACCTTTTAATGTTACCCAGTGCTTTTTTTTACCTCCTTATGGGCACACTAGAGTACAGTGCAAAAAAAAAAAAAATGTTTTACCCGGGGCAGTGAAGAGCACGAAGTCGGGGGAAGATAACAGGGATGAATGTACAACAAAATGCTTTCATTGCGAAAGTCCACTACACAGATCAAAGATAAAAAATGCCCGGAATATATAAGAAAAAAAAAAAAAAAAATACTTAATGGCCACAGATAACCTATCTTTCTTCGACGCAAACAATATGTGCCCCAGGAATTACACAACTTCAAAAGACAATTTAAGAAACAATAGGTCTAACGAATTTAATTCCTTTCCCCATCCACTTTCCTTCACTTCAAAATAATAACCATTATCCTAAAGGGGGAAACTATATCAATTAACCAACGGGACAGCAATAACTTAACAATAAAACCAAACGTTCATACTCTCAAACTACACAAAATTCCCCCAAAAAGAGGCTAATTCTTTTAACTCTCAAGGCTATGACAAGGGGGGGGAAATGACAGCCAATTTTTTTTTCCAAATTCCCCCGAACATAAAACCCCCCCGGAGCAGCAGCAATTCCTCATCCTCCCAGCCTTTAAGTGCATTTAAAACCTCAGAAAATCCATTAGAAACTATAGCGAAGATAGGCGCTAATCACAATACTAACAAATTACAAGAATGCGTTAAACTCCTAAACTCCTTTAAAATTTAAAAAAAAAAAAATCAAGACCATGACAAACCCAAACCCGATCAAGACACTTTTGCAGGCTTCCCTCCCGAACGATCCCAAAAAAAAAAAAATTTAAAATTTTAATTTACATTAAATCACAACAAAAAGATTACAATGACTAACAACAACCTCAACATAATTCAATGGAACATAAGAAGCCTCAAAGCCAACAGATTAGAACTAATTAACTTAATACATTACATAACCCAGACATAATATTGCTCAACGAAACCTGGCTAAATGAAAACTACACCCTCTCACAAAAAAAATATAACAACATAAGAATGGATAGAATGGATGGATATGGAGGAGTTGCCACAAAATTAAAAAAAAACATAAAATTCAAAAAAAACAAAATCAATAATTAAAAAAGTGAACGATAAATTTTAATTTAACATAATCAAAATGGGGTAACCTAAACATTATTAACATATATTTAGCCCCAAAAAAAATATAACACCTAACTTTTGATAATTTGTTAAACAATCTGGGGGGGCAAAATAATCATTATGGGAGACCTTAATGCCCACCACCACATGTGGGGAAGCCATAAAGTCAATATAAGGGGGAGGTTTATTATTAAAATTTTGGGGGGACCGAGAGTTAATAATACGGGGAAAGACGGCACATCCACGAGTTCCAAAAAACCCCGATGAAGATCCAAGTCCAATTGACCTAACAATCATAAGTAGTGAACTAGCTGCATCGACACAATGGGAGGTACTAGAGGACTGTGGCCACAGTGATCACTTTCCTAAAGGGGGGCATTTAAAAAAAACAACAATAATATCATAGATAACATAAAATACAATTTGATCTCTGTTATCAAGATTTAAGTGAAATTATGAATGCCGCAGCTGAAGAATCAATACCAAAAAAAGTAATCAACTACAAAAATAAAAAAGACAGGAATCCATGGTGGGACCGGGGAAAGCCCCCCAAAAACAAAAAAAGGGGAAAAAGCCATTGCCAACTTTAGAAACAACCTAAATATAGAGAATTACCTCATGGCCAAACACATTCAAGCTAAAAAAAGAGATTTTTAAAAAAAAAAAAAAATTAAATTTATTGAATTCACAAATAGTCTGAATAGAAATATGAATATCTCAAACATATGGCAAACAGTTAACAAATTTTCTACACAATTAAAAACCAAAAATAAAAAAAATTCCTACAAAAGATATTGCCGAAACCATTTTAAACAACCTCTCTCCATGCAACATTATTCCAGAATTCAACCTCCTGGAAAATGAAGAAGAAATAGAATTTTTTGATATTATTGAACTAAAAGTAAGCCTGGAAAAAAAAAAACAGCAACAGGCATAGATGACATATCCTATTCAATGTTGGTGAATTTACCATTTAAACTCCTATCTGAACTCCTTATAATATACAATGGATGCTTACAAGGCAACACCATACCCAATCCTGGAAAACCTACAAAAAAAATCCCGCTACTTAAAGAAAATAAAACCCCAGATAACCCGGGGCAACTTTCGATCAATAGCACTGGGGCATGCCCTGGGAAAACTTTAGAAACCTTGATTAAAAATAAAATAGAATGGATAGCAAAAAAAACCAAAAAAATTTTTTACATACAATCAAGCTGGATTCAAAAAGGGGGAAGGGCATAAATAATAACCTAGCTTTTACAACATCATACATCCAACTAAGCTTTAGCCAAAATCTACAAACAGTAGCGGTACTCCTCGACTTAAAAACTGCGTATGACAGGGTCAACATATACCAATTTTTTCAAATATCTAAAAATTACAAAATACCACCTTCATTAGCCAACCTGATTTATAACCTTTTTCGGACAGAATTTTATATGTCAAAGACAACAGTGGAAAAACCCCACCCCCCCGAAAAGGGGTCAGGGCTTCCTCAGGGCTCACCTCTGAGCCCATTGCTTTTTAACAAAACTAATCTCCTTATTCAAAATTGACCTCAAAGGGGGGATATTACTTTTTTCGCAGATGATTTAATATTACTATACAAAGGCAAAAATCTGACAGAAATAACTAACAAAATAAATTATGCACTAGAAAAAAAAAATAGATGGCTCACAAAACATAACTTTCTGATTTCAACAAATAAATGTGAAGCAGTAGGCCCCTAAAGGTGACGTAAGGAACTCCCTCCAAACATCATAATAAACAATAGCATTATACCTTACAAAGAAAATATCAAATATCTTGGAGTAATATTCAACCAAAATCTTAAATGGGACAAACACATAGAATTTATAAGCAACAAAACTAGAAGATTCATAAAAAAGTAATCAAATCATTCTGTAGAGTAGGGGGGGGGCAGCCCCAAAAAAGATCCAAAAAACCTTTTAATGGTCTAGTAAAATCCCAACTAGACCAAGGATCAATATTTATAATACCTACATCCAAAAAACCTAAACAAACTAAATACAATTTTTCACCAAGGTTTGAGACTTATTTCTGGGTGTATGAAATCCCCCAATAAATCCCCCCTTTGAGAAACAGCAGAAATTAATCTTGAACATCGTAGGCTTTGCTTGGCCACCAAATTTCTACTAAACATTTTCAACATAAAAAACCACCCGGGTTTTTTTGAATCCTGGAAACATTTAAATTACACAAACAGCAAATTAGAATATTGGAAAAAAAAGATCCCCCACTATTAATACAATCACTAAAACTTATTCGACCATATCAAAACATAATTCATATAAAAGAGAACCCTGCTTCGAACTGACTATCAAAATCAAATAAAAAAAAACAAATCCCTTCAAATCAACATCAATAAAAACTCAAAAAACAACAGAAATGAATTTTTCTGAAACAAAAAAATATAAAGACAAATATACATTCATATATACTGATGCTTCTAAAGGTCACGATAAAACTGGATTTGGGGTACATATCCCTAAATTAAAATACAATTTTTCATCCAAATTACCCAAAGACATGAACATCTGCACGGCAGAAACAGTGGCCATCAATAAGGCAGTGACTGTATGTCTGAAAAAAAATCAAATCAGCAATAATATTCAGTGATTCAATGAGTGCCATAAGCAAACTCAAGAGATCAGGAATCAGTCCTAAAAATGACTACAAAAACCCACACACTAGGGGAGCTAATAGTGGAGTCATCTATCAACAACACAAAAAAAATGCCAGCTTGGAAAACCAGCCACACAAACATTCCAGGTAACGAACAAGGCAAAATTTGGTAACATTGGAAGAAACCTATCCATCCCAATGAATCTCAAACCCCTTACAAAAAAAAAAAACTTCCCCCCTTTTAAAAGAAAATATAAAAGGAAATTTTCAACGCAATGGCAAAATGATTTGAATAAAAAAAGGTAAATGGTATAAAAAAATTCAAAATAAGTTCCCCAATAAAACATGGTACCATAACATGATATATATCGACAGACGACACATAACTACGATTATTAGAATGAGGACAGGACACTGCCTTACAAAAGAACATATGTACAGAATAGGTATTAAGGAAGATCCAAACTGTGAATGTGGCCAAATAGAAAATCTAGACCATATCCTTTTTGAATGCCCGATAAATCTAATTAACGATCTTAACTTATATAATGAGTTTATTAAATTGGGGTTTTCAACCCCTTCAACAGTCAGATGGTTCTTCAAAAGTCAATGTTAAAATCATTAAACTAATAAATAAATTCTTAAAAAACCCAATAAAATTAATATATAAATCTATTTAATTCCTTTTTTTTAGCTTCTCATCCGTTTCTTGGGGAAACCGAGGCAACTTTTTGGGGGTGTAATGCCCTCCGTTGCCCGGGAGCGGGGAAAGTTCTAACCCGTGTTGTGCTATTGTCTACCAACACCTCAAACACCACACCTACAACCTATTATGCAATTAAATATATTTAAATACCAAATTAATATTTTAAGACTATCAGGGAGTCAAGAGCTCGCCGCCTGTGGTCGTCCCTAATGAGTTTTGGGAACGGCGCCGGGGAAAAGGCAGCCAACGCCATTAAGAGAGAAGAAGAAGAAGAACATGTTTAAATGCGATTATTGCAATTATCAAATTTTTTAACAAAAAAGATTTCGAAGACACGAACTACGACATAAAAATCCCAAAAAATTTTAACATGTTTAAATGTGATTATTGCAATTATCAAACTGCTAACAAAAAAATTTTAAAAAAGACACAACCCGGGGACATAAAAATTCCGAAGAAGTTAACACATTTAAATGCGATTATTGCAATTATAAAATTTTTTTTAAAAAAATGTTTAAAAAAAAAAACGAACTTCGACATAAAAATCCTGAAAAGTTAAATATTTAAATGCAATTATTGAAATTTCCCCAAACTTTTTAAAAAAAAAATTGTTTATATAGTCACGAACTTTGGCATAAAAATCCTGAAGAAGTTAACATGTTTAAATGCGTTTTTGCAATTATAAAATTTTTTTAAAAAAATTTTTTTTAAAAACACGAACTTCAACATGAAAATCCTGAAGAATTTAAAAAATTGTTTAAATGCGATCAATGTGACTATCAAATTTTTTTTAAAGGTAAATTAAAGGAGCACAACATCCCCCAAAAAAAGCCTTTTGAAGAATTGGGGATATGTTTAAATGCCATCAGTGTAATTTTCAAACTGTTTACGAAAATAATATAAAAAGGAAAAAACCCAACATAAAGATTTCAAAGAGGATTAAATGTTTAAATGCGATTATTGGCATTACTTAACTGTTTACAAAGATGTTTAAAAAAAACACGAATTTTGACATAAAAATCCTGAAGAAGGTAACATGTCTAAATGCGATAAATGTGACTATCAAACTTTTTCTAAAAAAAATTTAAAAAAAAATATGCCTTATTAAAGGCCCTTTTTTTTTATAATTTTTTTTTTTTTCAAAATAACACTAAGACAATTAAAAAAAAATTTAAATTTTCAATTATTATTTTTTTTTGATATACTAATAAGGTAGAGTTTGTCTTAGTATAAGAACTTTGACTTTGGTTTAGAATACAGAGATTACATTAGATATCTTTAAACCGGACTTGACAGATTTTTATCCTGCAGAGAATTATACAAAGACTTTTTTTAATTTTTTTTGTATTACACCAAAACTTTAAAATATCATTTTAAGTTGTCTTAATTTTTAAGTTGCTCGGATGTAATTTACTGTAAAGAACGGGGTGATTTAATTTTTTTCCGCCCATAGGCTAACATATCCTTGCCCCCCCCAATATGTCAATGATTTTTGGATATCAGAACGAAAAATTTAGCATTAAAGGAATGTAAATTACTAGTAATTTTTAAAAAAAATTTTTAAACAAATTTAACACAAGTGAAACATACAAAAAATTAAAAACAATTTTTGTAAACAAACAAAATTCATAATATAAAAAAAAAAATAAAATTAAAATGTTAAAACAAAAAGAATTTTTTTTAACTACGTATTATTTAATTATAGGTGAAACCCTATACTGATATTTTTCTTCTAACCTTTTTTTCTGCAAAATGATTAATTATATCATTAAAATTTACCATTACATTTAAAAAAAAAAATAATCGTAAATTTGCCGCCCTAGGCTTCAGCCTACCTGGTAAAGAAAGTTATTAAAATGATGCTTTAAAAGAAATAAAAAGATAATTGAAATTCAAAAAATATATATAGTTCCAGCAGGCTTATAATGAAAAACCAAAAATATCCTACAAGAAAAAGAAAATTTTACTTTCTTTTTTGACGACCATTCCAAATGAACACCATTAGATGATAATGTCTAGATAGTATAATTTTTAAATAAATATTTTTTTTTCAAAATTAAAGATTTACAAAAGTTTATAGTTATTTTTCAAAAATATAGGAAATTTGCCATTTTTATTAACAAAATTTTAAAGGTAATTACGCATATATTAATTTTTTAAATAAATCTGAGTCTAAAATATTTCGATAATGTTTTTTATTATGTTTTTTAGTAATATTCGTAATTTTTATGATTAAAATATTACTTCCTGATATAATTTAAGTTTCCCTTTAAAGTTTTTTTAAAATACTAAAACAACTTACAAAAAAGGTTAAAATTTTAAACATAAAGTTCTTTTTTTTGTAAAACAGAGTCTTCAGTACAAAAATACATTAAATTTTGTCTTATTGTCTTTTCGGTACAAAATGAGACAAGTTATACTTTTGTAAAGACATAAAAAATACTACACAGAAAAAAGTTCTTAGTAAATTGTTACTATCTGTAAATACTTTCGAAATGCAATAAATTTCGTTTATATAACTCCAAAAATTTTAGAAATATGCTAATTTTAATAGTAAAATTACCAATATCTCCAAACTGCCCCCTTTTTGTTGTCTCACTATTATTTAGAACAGGGGTCGGCAACTTTTGAAGCTTGAAGGGCCACATAGAATTTTATTAAGGCTTGGGGGGACACCAAGGAAGTTTAAAATTATGGAAGCCCAATACTGTAGAACAAAATTGTCCAGGCGTGCAGGGCAGCGGAAATAGGGGGGTTGGCCCCCGGGGGTTTGCGCAAGAATAGTAAGTCAGGGGCCCGGGCTTCCATAATTCTTTGTTACTATCTATAAAGTTGCCATAATCAAATGTCAAATTCAAGCATTCACTGTTTCCATTATTTTTTGTTCAAAATTGTTGGTTATTAAACGATACTACCATAAAATATTTAA
>JAHBCN010025407.1:0-10000 GCA_019359885.1 Listronotus oregonensis | reverse complement strand
TTTTTCTTTTTAAATTTTTAATTTTGGGTCCTTTTTAAAAAATTTTTGAATTTTTTTAAAAAATTTTAATTTTTTTTTTAAAAATTTTTTGGTTTTTCCCAAAGGAAAATTTTTTAAAAAATTTAAAATTTCCCCTTTTTAAAAAAAAAAAAATTTTAAAAAAAATTTTTTAAAAATAAAAAAAAAAAAAATTTTTTTAAAAATTATTTAAAAAAAATTAAAAAAAATTAAATTTTTTTTTAAAAAATTTTTTGTTTTTTTTTTTTTTTTGGGGTTTATTTTTTTCCCCTTTTAAAAAAAAAAAAAGGGGGGGGGGAAAATTTTTTTTTTTGGGGGGTTTTTTAAAAAAATTTTTTTAAAATTTTTTCCTTTTTTTTTTTTTTTTTTAAAAAAAAAAAAATTTTTTTTTTTTTTTTTTTTTAAAAAAAAAAATTTTAAAAATTTTTAAAATTTGGGGGGGAAAGGGGGTTTTTTGGGAAAAAATTTGGTTTTTAAAAAAAATTTTTTTTTTTTAAAAAAAGGCCCTTTTTTAAAAAATTTTTTTTAAAAAAAAAATTTTTTTAAAAAAATCCCGGGGGGGGGCCCCCCCCCTTTTTGGGGGGTTGGGAAAATTTTTTTTTTAAAAAAAAAAATTTAAACCTTTTTTTTTGGGCCCCCCCTTTTTTTGGGGTTTTTTAAAAATTTTTTTTTTAAAAAAAAAAAATTTTTTTAAAAAGGGTTTTTTTTTTTTTTTGGGGGTTCCCAAAACCCCCCGGGTTTTGGGTTTTTTGGGGGTTTGGGAAAAAACCTTTTATTTTTTAAATTTTTATTCCTTTTTTTTTAAAAATTTTTTTTTCGTAAAAAAGGGGAATTTTTCCCCCCTTTTAATTTTCCAAAAAAAAAAAAGGTTTTTCCAAAAAAAATTTTTTTAAAAAAAAAAACTTTGGGGGGCCCCCCCCCCGGGCCTTTTAACCCAAAAAGGGGGGGAAAAAAAAAAATTTTTTTTAAAAAAAAATTTTTTAAAAAAAAACCCCCTTAATTTTTTGGGGCCGTTTTTTCCCCCTTTTTTAAAAATTATTTTTTTTTTTTTTTTTTTTTAAAAAAAAAAAAATTTTTTTTTTTAAAAAAAATTTTTTTTAAAAAAAAAAAAATTTTTTAAACCCCCCATTTTTTTTTTCCCCAAGGGGGGGGAAAAATTTTTAAAAAATTTTTTTTAATTTTTTTTTCCCCCCCCTTTTTTGGGGTTTTTTGGTTTTTATTTTTTTTTTTTTTCCCCCTTTCCCAAAATTTGGGGGTTTTTTTTTTAAAATTTTTTCCCCAAAAAAAGGGGGTTTTTAAAAAAGGGGTTTTTTTTCCCCCCCCCCCTTTTTTTTTCCGGGGGGGGGGGGGTTTTTTTCCCCGGGGGTTTTAAAAAAAAAATTTTTTTTTTTTTTTGCCCGGCCCGGGGCCCCAAATTTTTTTAAAAAAAAAATTTTTTTTTAAAATTTTTGGGGGAAAAATTTTTCCCCAAAACCTTTTTTAAAAAAAATTTTTCCCTTTTTTAAAATTTTTTTTTTTTAAAAAAAAAGGCCAAATTTTTTTTTTGGGGGAAAAAAAAAAAATTTTTTTTAAAAACCCCAAACCTTTTTGCACCGAGAAAACCCGGGAAAAAACGTTTAAAACCCCTTTTTTTAAATTTTTTTCCCCTTAATTTTTTTTTTGGGGTTTTTTGGGAAATAAAATTAAAAACATATACTTTGAGTTCCCAAAAAAAATTTTTTTAAAACTTTTTAAAAACCCCTTTAAACCCTTTTTAAAAAAGGGGGGGGTTTGGGAAAAAATTTTTTTTTTTTTTTTTTTTAAAAAGGGAAAAAATTTTTAAAAAAAACCCAAAATTTTTAAAATTTTTTAAAAAATTTTAAAAACCCCCCGGGGGGGAAAAGGGGAAAAGGAATTTTTTTTTCCCGGGGCCCCCCCCAAAAAGGGGGGGAAAAAAAAAATTGGGGGCCCCCTTTTTTTAAAAAAAAAAAAAAAAAATTTTTCCCCCTTTTTTTAAAAAAAAGGGTTTTTTTAAAAAAAATTTTTTTTTTTCCCAAACCTTTTTTTTAAAAAAAAATTTATTTTTGTTTTGGAATTAAAGGGGTTTTTTTTTTTTTTTTTCCCCAAAAATTTAAAAAAGGGTGGGGGTTTTTTTTTTAAACCCCCAAAATTTTTTTTTAAAAAAAATTTTTTTTTTTTTTTCTTTTAAAATTTTTTAAAAAAAAAATAATTTTTTTAAATTTTAAAAAAAAAAAAAAAATTTTTTAAAAAATTTTTTTTTTTTAAAAACCAAAAAATTTTTGTTTTTTGTTTTTTTTTTTTTTAAAAAAAAATTTTTTAAAATTTGGGTTTTTTTTTAAAAAAATTTTTTTTTTTTAAAAAAATTAAAATTTTTTCCCCCCCAAAAAATTTTTTTTAAATTTTTTTAAAAAAGGGGAAAAAAATTTTTTTTCCCCTTTTTTAAAAAAAAAAAAGGGGGAAAATTTTTTTTAAAAAAAAAAAATTTTTTTTTTAAAAAAAAAATTTTCCTTTTTTTTCCCCTTTTTTAAAATTTTTTAAACCCAAAGGCCCCAAAAATTTCAAAACCCCTTTTTTTTTTTTAATTTTTTTTAAAAAATTTTTTTTTTTTTTTGGGAAAAATTTTTTTAAAAAAAAAAGTTGGGTTTTTTGGAAAAAAAAAAAAAAAATAATTTTTTTGGGTTTTTAAAAAACCCCCCCTTTTTTTTTTTGGGAAAAAAAATTTTTTTTAAAAAAAAAAATTTTAAAGGGGGAAAAAAAAAAGGGGGGTATTTTTTTGGTTTTTTTCCCCCCAAAAAATTTTTTTTTAAAAAAAAGAAAAAATTTAAAAAAAATTTTAAAAATAAAAATTTTTTTTTTAAAAAATTTTTTCCCCTTTTTTTTTAAAAAAATTTTAAAAAAAAAAATTTTTTTCCAAAATTTCCCCAAAAAAAAAAATTTTTTTTAAAAAAAAAAAAAATTTTTTTTTTTTTTTTTTTAAAAAAAAATTTTTTTTAAAAAAAAAAACCCTTTTTTTTTTTTAAAAAATTTTTTTTTTTTAAAATTTTTAAAAAATTTTTTAAAATTTTTTTTTTTTTTTAAAATTTAAAAATTTTGGAAAAATTTAAAAATTTAAAAAAAATTTAAAAAATTTTTTGGGGCCCCCTTTTTTTTTAAAAATTTTTTTTTTTAAAAAAAAAAAAAAAATTTTTTTTCAAAAAAAAACCTTTTTTAAAAAATTTTAAAATTTTTAAAAAAAAAAATTTTTAAAACCCTTTTTAAAAAGAAAAAAAAAATTTTTAAAAAAAACCCAAATTTTTAAAAAAACCCGGGGAAACCCCCCCTTCCCCCAAAAATTTTTTTTTAAAAAAAAAACCCTTTAAATTTTTTTTTTTTTTTTTTTTTTTCCTTTTTGGGGAATTTTTTTTGGGGACCCTTTTTTTGGGGGGAAAACCCCAAAATTTTTTTTTTTTTAAAATTTTTTTAAAAAAAAAAAAAAAAAAAATTAAAAAAAAAAAAAATTTTAAAATTTTTTTTTTTTTTAAAAAAAGGAAAAAAAAAAAAAGGGTTTTTTTTTTTTTTAAAAAAATTTTTTTGGGAAAAAAAAAAAAAAAAATTTAAAATTTTTTTTAAAAAATTTTTTCCCCCCCAAAAAAAAGGGTTAAAAAAAAAAATTTTTTTTATTTTTCCCCCTTTTTAATTTTAAAAAACGGGGCCCCCCCTTTTTGGGGTTTTTTTTTTTAAAAAAAAAAAAAAAAAAAATTTTTAAAAAAAAAAAAAAAAAAAGGGGAAAAAATTTTTAAAAAAAAAAAATTGGAAAATTTAAAAAAACCGGAAAAGGGGGGGGGTAATTTTTTTTTTTTTAAAAAAAATTTTTTTTTTAAATTTTTTTTTTAAAAAAAAAAAAAAATTTTTTTTTTTAAAAATTTTTTTTTGGGAAAATTTTTTTTTTTTTTTGGATTTTAAAAAAAAAAAGGGGGGGGGGTTTTTTTTTTTTAAAATTAAAAAAAATTTTTAAAACCCCCCCAAAAAAAAAGGGGAAAGGGTTTTTAAAAAAAGAAAAAAAAAAAAAAAAATTTTATTTTTAAAAAATTTTTTTTAAAAAAAAACCTTTTTAAAAAAAAAAAATTTTTTTAAAAAAAAGGGGGGAAAAAAAAATTTTTTTTTTTTTTCCCCCTTTTCCCCTTTTTTTTCCCCTTTTTTTGGGGGTTTTTTTTTAAATTTTTTTTTAAAAAAAAATTTTGGGTTTTTCCAAAAAATAACCCCTTTTTTTTTTCCCCAAAAAAAAAAAAATTTCCAAATTTTTTAAAAAAAACCAAAAAAAAAAAAAAAATTTTTTAAAAAAAAAAAAATTTTTCCCCAAAAAAATTTTTTTAAAATTTTTTTTTTTCCCTTTTTTTTTTTAAAAATTTTTTGGATTTTTTTCCCCGGAAAAAAAAAAATTTAAAATTTTGAAAAAAATTTTAAAACACCCAAAAAAAATTTTTTTTTTAAATTTTTTTTTTTTTTAAAAATTTTTAAAAATTTTTTTTTTTTTTTTTTTTTTTGGGTTTTTTTTTTTTTTTTAAATTTTTAAAAAAAAAAAAATTTTTTTTTTAAAAAAAAAAATTTAAAAATTTTTTTTTAAAAAAAATTTTTTTTTTTTTTAAAAAAATTTTAAAAAAAAAATTTTTTTTTTTCAAAATAAATTTAAAAAAAAAAAAACCCTTTTTTTAAAAAAAAAAAAAATTTTTAATTTTGGGGGGTTTTTTTTGTGGGAAAAAATTTTTTTTTAAAAAAAATTTTTTTTTAAAATTTTATTTTTATTTTTAAAAGTAAAATGGAATTTATTCCCCTAAAAACCCGGGGCATTAAAAGAACGATCTATTAAGAATTTTGTCTTGAATATGTAAAAAAAAATTTTTTTTAAATTTTAAGTAATTTTTGGAAAAATTTTTTAAACTATTTTTGGGTAAACAAAATTAAAATTAAAAAAATTTTATTTTTTTTAAAAAATTTTTTTTATTTATTTTTTAAAATTTTTTTTTAAAATAATTAAAATTAAAAATATATATATATTTGTTTGGAACCCTAATAGATTATCTTTGTAAATATGTCGCAGTTCAATTATATTACATATATACGTGTCAAATTAAAAACCTATTTTTTAAAGTCATTTAAAAAAAATAAATAATATTTAATTTACGTCATGTCACGAACATAAAGATAAAAAGGTAATTTAATAATTTATTCTTTTTTTTAAAAAAATTTTCAATGGAGTAAAATAATGGGTTGATAATTAGTGTAAAATATTTTGCTTGACTATCTATAAGGGATCAGTAAACACATTTGTTTTTATTTTGATTTCCTTACAAAACCCCTTGGTTGCAAAAAATTTATTTCTTGACCACGTCGCCATGGCCAAAACCCCAAAGTTTTTTTAATTTCGGGGTTTTAAAAAAACAAATTCTTTTAAGTCTTTTGTATCTAAGGGACTATTGATCTTTTTAAAACCCGTAAAAAACCTAATACTTTGGTTATTTTAAAAAAAAAGGTTTTTTTTGGGGAGATTTTGAAAAGCGAATAGTAACACTAATTACTTTCAGTTCATTTTTTTTAAATCTCATCCCCCTCTCATTACATCTGTATGGACAAAATTGGTTCACCATCAGACTCTGAATGTTATTAATAATTTACCTTCTGAATGGCTGATTGAAAAACCGTAAGAAAAGACCTGGTTTATGGGAAAAAAAACGTTTTAAAGCACCTATTCCCCATCTAAAAAAAAATTGTAAAATCAGTAAAATGAAAAAACAATTGTTGCAATGTCACCCCGTTGGCCTGTTTGTATTATTTTCCCGGGTGTTTCAGTCTGACTTGTTTTGTTTTTTTAAACATAAAATTTTTAATAAAAATAATTTAACTTACGAGTTGCATCCCGGTCATATACTTTTTTTACCACAAGTATTTTGATATTTGGGTCCCATCGCGGACAAAAAGTAGTAAAAAATACATCGCGACATGGACCCGAATTCAAAAACCCCTAACTACCCCTGTTCACCTAAAAAAAAAATTTAAAAAAAAAAATTAAAAAAAAAAATATTTAGTCTTCTTAAATAACCCTGTACATTGTGCATTTCAAGGGACTCTTTTGGGTATTTTAAAAATATTTTTTAAAATTTAAAATTTTACGTTATTAGGTTTAGCACAGTGGCGGCAGATGTTTTACTTTTTGGAAAAAAAAATTTTTAAAAACCCAATTTTTCCCACTGGTTTAGAAAATCTCAAGTTATGGATAACTGCAACAATTTTTTTCTGTCTGTCTGTCTTACCTGGTAGATATTTCAGATAAGCCCAAGACCCCAGCATAGTAATTGAATGATGATAGACATGAAGGAACGAAACTTGGGACTTTTTTTCTTTCTCAAAACAAAAAATACGGTATCCAGCAGTTGGGTTTATTTTGGAGAAAAAGTACCACCAGGCACCTCTGGAAAGCAAAAAAAAAAAATAAAATTTTTTTTAGGCAGCCAGTCAGGGCAAAAAATAAAATTTTACGCCCCCTTTGGGGGATAAAATTTACTTTTACGCCTAGGGCAAAAAAAGTACCACAAACGTCCACATTTATTTTTTATAAAACAACAATGAAATGAAAAAAGGGCCCTTTAATTTTGGTAAAACAACAAGTTATTTATTTAACGTAAGGGAAAAAGTACCCCTAATTACAAATTGAAATAATAAAAACTGTAAATTTCTTTTTGCCGATTCTTTTGATGTATAATATAAATCTCTTTGGTGGTAAACATTGGTTGTCGAGAGAGAGAGAGAGAGAGGGGGGGTTTGGGGTGCTGAAATGTATAACATTTTTGGCTATTTAAATTTTTTTTGGGCCCGGAATCTTCAATATAAGCCTCGGTCACAGTGGAGGAGCGCCAACCTTCATGACTTTCATAGTCAACTATCTCATGAATTCATCGTATGCCTTTTTAAAAATAAGTTTCGACTTTTCTGGCACCAACTGTGGACAGACCTTCTTTTGTAGCTTCTTCTATTTCCGGGAGTATTTCGGCTGATAATTAAAATTTTAAAAAACCACTTTTTGATAACATTTTTGACACCAAAAAGTAATTATTTCTTGGTTACTTTTAACTTGTTTAATTTTTTAAAAAAGCGAAGTACCATCAGAAAAATAATCCGATATCCCAGTGTTAAAAAAAAAGGAAAAAATAACTAGAGAATAGTAAGGTGTAGTGAGAAAAACAAAATTTTTATTTCGGTTAAAAAGGGAAGGGTCAAAAGTTGTGGTGCGTGATTATAAACGAAACTGTAAAAAAAAAACTACTATTTATGGCAGGATTTGATCAACTTTTTGTAACGTTAAAAAACGTTTTTCATTACTTTAAAAATTCGTTTTTTTTTGTTGTGAAAGATATTAAAAAAAATTTTTGAATTAAAAAATATTTTTTTTATTTCCTGGTAAAAGAATATGATTTTGGCACATTGAAATACAATATTTTGAGCAATGAAACTTAAAACATGTCTGTGTTACGTATCAAAAAACTTGATCAGAGCTCTGCCATAATAATAAATTTAAAAAAAAAAAAATTTTTTGGGGGGGTTTAATTTTTTTTTTTCCCATCGTTTTTGTATCACGCACCACAACTTTCTGCACCCTTGCCACCACCATAATTAATGTTTTTTTTTTTCAATTCCTCATTACCCAACTAACACTTCTCGGAGCCTAAAGTTTTATTAAACGGTAACGGATATAAGAAGGGTTTTTAAGAAACCTTAACTTTTTTTAATAGTTTTTTTAGTTTTATAAAAAAACTATTGGTGTTACAAATTTTGTAAGACGCCCAGAAAATACCAAAATACTTAAAAGTTTTATAAATTTATCAAAATGTTTCCGGGACCTTATCTATATAACCTTTGGTTTTGGTCACTTACTTAAAGTTTTTTTAAAAGGGTTTTTTAGCGTTCTTAAAAAACCCTTTTTAAACTTTTCTTTTGGGGTTTTTTAGCTTACTTTGTAAAACCCTTTTAAATCTTAAGGTGTTTATTATTACTTAAAGGCTCATATAAAACTATAGGTGTTTTAAAAAACGAAATGGGAAACTTTGGGGTTCCTTTTTTATGGGGGCCCCCTTTTTATGTTTTTTGTTTAATTGGCATAAATATTTACACAAAAAAAAATATTTAAATTTAACCCTTTCTACTAAAAAAAAAGGGCGTATTTCTTTAAAAAATGGGGGTTAAGAAATGTTGGGCAGTTTAATTTTCAAAAAAAAAACATTAAAACATAATTTTTTAATTTTTTAGATTTTTACAAAAATTTAAATTTTTTGAGACCTTTTTAGGGGGCGCTTTAATTTTGGGGAAAAATTTTATCAAAAAATTTTTTTCCAAATAAATTTAAAACCCATAGAAAATTTTTAAGGAGTATTTAAGTTTTATAAAAATAATTATTTAATAGGGCCCTTTTGATAATATCAAGTAAAAACCATTGTTTTCAACTTTAAAAAAAAGAAAAAGAATTTAAAAAGACCAAAGGCTTAAAAAGAACATATTGTAAACAAACGATGTAGAAGGAGATGAAGCTAAAAGGGGGCTTTTTTTTTTCTTGCGCTATAAAACTTATTTATGGTTTATAAAGGTAACGACAACCTCTTAGTTACAAATAAATGGAGAGTAAAGGTTTTATATGGTACTAAAATTTAGTCACCGTTACCTTTATAAGATTCTCCATTTAAGTGCTATAAGGGTTTTATAAGAGTAACGAAAACGTTTCGCAAACCATTGATAGGTTCTTAGGTTTTATAAAATAGGTAATCGAAACGTAACCGTTACCATTATAAAACAAAAATATTGTTTGCACCTCTGCGTAAACACTTTTATGTCCTCAGCTGATTGTTCCCTCTCACAACTCGGGCAACAACTTTAAGCAGCGGGCGTAACAGTGCTATTTTATGCCCTTGGTACAAAAATAAATATTACGTAAAGTGAAAGCGCAAAAGAACAATGTTGCTTTACCCTAATCAAGGGCTAGAGCCGGCGTTGATCGTATGCCTAAAAATGTTGCAATATGATTTTTTTAAGGATTTTACAAAACACAACGAGTAAGAGTAAGACTTTTAATAAGATCATAAATCAATCACTTTGGAATGATCTACCGGCAAATGGTAATTTTTATTTAGTAATTGATAATGTCCCGCATTAAATTTTAAATTAAATATAGATTAAGATTCTTACTTAGATTTGGCGTTTTGCTAATTGATATGGATAGCATAATTTTACTTAAGGATGAATGTGACTATTAAAACTAACGTCAGCTATGACATAAAATATTAGAATGCGTTTTGAATAATAAATAATTGAATACTATTAGTTTCTGAATGGGTATTTTTTTTTGTTACTAAGAACAGATGGAACCTTCACTGATTATATTTTTTTAAGAATTTTTTTCTGGTTTCATGAGTAATTTAAGTATTTTCAGAATAAATAAATAAGAAATAGCTAAAATTGCACATTTCATAGATACCTTTTAGAATCCAATAACAATAAAATTTAAATGAAAAATGGGTACTATAGTCCAGAAAGCAAACCATTTTGTCTAGCAATTTTTCCAAATTGCATGGAATGACTTGAAATTTTGACAGTAGGTAGGGAATAGTCCAAGGATCAAAATCTGTATCATGCCGAAGGGCGCCTTTACCTTGGGGGTGGTTGCCAAACGATCTCGGGGGTGGTTTTTTTTCATATTTTGATCATATAAATCAATAGAAAAATGATTTCTAAGCAAAAAATTTTTCATCTATTTTTTTTGTAAAATGCATGCTTTACGAATTATTCGCGATCAAATGTTGCACTTTTTCGTCGATAAAATTAACGTTTTTAATCGGTTATTTGCAAATAACTCAATAAGTCTACATTTTATCAAAAAAACTGTAAATAACAAAATTGTAGCTTTAAAAAAAATAAATGGGTTTTTTTAAATTCTATGACTAAAAACCAAGTTTTGTTTAGG
>JAHBCN010025406.1:0-11176 GCA_019359885.1 Listronotus oregonensis | reverse complement strand
ATTTAACGACTGTACTATCCAGTGTTCCATAAAACGTAGTAATAAAAATATATTTATCTTATTCTATACTGTAAGTATAAATTGACTTAAATGGGTTGGTTTTTCCTAAATAGTTTTACCTTTATTTTATTATCACAACCCTAATGTTAAGCCCTGTTTAGCAGTTACCCAGCATTACTTAAATGTAAATAAATATTATTACATTTTAAGTCGACTAAAGAAAATATCCCTTACCCTTTTTTGTTAAATCTTGTTTTTTATTTATTTTAAAATTAACGCCTAAAATATGGTACATTTTTAGAGACATAAAATTAAAAAAAAAATGTTTTAATAAATGAAAACATGGTTATAGTAGACATTGACTTTTGTAATCTTCAATTAAAAGTAAATAAAAATTGAAAGTATAATTAAAATTTTAAATATGCTCCACAACCCAGACAGATTTTAATATCTTTGTAATATCACTTTTAAATATTACATTTTTTTGTTAATTTTATTTTAAAAAAGGTTTTTTAATTTATCCATGCTTGTGAAAAAAAAACATATTTTTTATACGGCTAAGAGTTTAAGAAAAGGCATACTCAAGAGAAAATTGTACTAGAAAAAAGTCCTTATTCTTTACAAAAATGTGTTTATTGGCCTGTCTTTACCGATATCAGCAAAAACAAAGCCTAGAGTTTTTTAAATTTAAATCACACGAAGTTGTAAGTGCTCTATGGAGAGTCATAAACGTGGCCAGATTAGGGTTTCATACGGTGTAAGATATATTTAACGTATATGTATATCTTTTACTTACTGATTGTTTTTTAATAAAACTAGCTTTATTATTCCACTCGTTTCTTTAGTTATAAAAATTTACGTTATGATAGATTTAAATAATTTCTGTATGATTTTGATGCATTAATCTACAGAAAAATTATTTTCCGCTACTCCTAGGTTACCAAAAGTTTTTGACAAACTATATATTTTTAAAACATTCGATATATAACCAACTTATGTGAAATAAGATTATTTTTTTAGAATTAACCCGAACTGACCAAAACTAACCATAACTCACCAGAACTTATCAAATTAAATGATGCTTTTATTTTGGTAAGAGAAAAAAATTGGGAAAAACGTTAATTATTTTGAGCATAAAAGCAATTTCTTGAACATAATTTACGGTAAATATTAAATTATTTAAAACACAAACTATTATAAATTTGGATACATTTTTTTTAAGAACAAAAATTTATTATGGTGATTAAATAGTAATAAACGTTACAAGGCCGGAAAATGGTCTATTAAAGTACAAGTCTAGATGTTTACGGACAAGGCGACGCCGACGGAGGAGTCGAGTCCAGAATTTCTATGACATTTCACAGCCGTGTATCGTACAACGTTTTATTTCATATTGTAATCCAAGGTGAAAAAACGTTTGCGCAGGTTCTTCACTTTCAAAGCCAAGTAGTAAAAATGGAAGCCAATAGTAGTAAATCAGAAGATGTACCTGTCCCTGTAATTTCATTGTAATTTGCATAATACAAATTGTTCAGAATTAACCCTGTTTTAGTAAAAATACTAAATTTTTGTTTGGTCCAGTAAAGTTACCTAATCGGCCTACTGATGTAATGTATCATTTCTCAAACTCAAACTGAAAACGTAATGTAGTATATTAGGGTACAGTATGAAATAAAATATATTTTGTTTTAGGATAGTCATGTTCGCTTATTAAAAAAAAGCACAGTTCTTTAATGATTTCTTTTCAGATAATATATTCTGTATTATTGTGCATGATATCTGTATTAAGAAATCTGCTTGGTGTACTAGCTAGGTGGAACTGCATTTGTCTTGGTCTTAGGGTGCTGAATCTGTATCTGACCATTACAAACTTGCAGTTCGGCTAAAACGAACTAACAAATATGTCGCCCACCATTTAAAAACTAAAGATAATCTAAAGAATACACCAAAATATAAAAGATATTTAAAATTATAATAATTTTGTTTGTTTGGGTGTGTTAATGTGTTTTTTTTTTACTTTCTTTTACAATGTAGAATTAGAACAAATTTAAATATGCTATTTTAGGTTTCTTATGCGAACCATACACGGTCAAATTTATTTGCAGATATGTTTGCAAAGTGATTTGATCCTTTCAGCACACACGTTTAGACAAATAAGCAAACAAAATTGCAACTTAAGTTTATCAAAACTGGACACAGCCTACCAGACTTTGACAAAATATTTTCAAACAATGCCACACGCGCAAATTCTCAGTTTGTAAAAAGGCCCCGCCCATACAATATTAATAACTTTTAATTTGAACAAATGTGTTTGCAAACATTAAAACTTGTTTAAAATACTTTCACACACACTCAAATATCATTTATTTGCAAACATATTTGCAAATAACACCGTGTATGGTCTGGGTTATAATAAATGATACCTTTTTAGAAAATTATTTAGCTAAAAATATAAAAGGTAATATTTTCGGTAACTTTTTAAATTTATTTGTTTGCCTACTACTAAATTAAGTATACATGACTAAAGAAAAAAAATATACTATAGGGACCAGGACCCCAAAAGAAAATTGCATAGTGCTAGTTATACATACAGGCTGTCCCAGAAGTAATGGGACATAGAGCAACGGCAGATTCCCCAGATCAAAATAATGCAACAAACGTAAACTTGTCTTATCTCAAAGTTGATAATAACTATGATGTGACAAACTTTTAATTTTGTTTTCGTTTTTTTTGTTATAATTTTTTAACTAAATGACGTAGCGGTACAAAGTTGGGGTTTTGGAGGTTTTTTAAGCCGAGAAATTCAAATTTGTCCATGATTTTAATGCTAGAGGGCAATAGAGGGCGCCAGCTACGGCCTAAACAACTTGTTTTTAATGGCATAGCTTTTTTTAAGCTTAGTACATTAACCTGTTTATTAAAAAAGAAGTTACTATAATTCCCTCTGCCTCAAAAACGTATAGCTCATTTAGATCTCTAGGAGCAACTGTTTTCGAGATAAACGCACTTTAAAAGATCCCGCAATTTTCCTATGGAAAATGGGTTTTGACCAATTATTTTCAAACTTTGCTTTATTAATAGTTATCAGCACACCAAAATCTCCACGGGCAATAAAAACCCAAAAACCTCTCTAACCCCCCAAAATCAGCAGTAAAGGTGACTGGGATTTGGAGACTTTTGATGGTAATTTTGGAGGGGTTAGAGGGGTTTTCGCGTATTGTGTCCGTAGAGACTTTTGATCAGCGTGTTAAAACTATTACTTTCCAAAGCTTAAAAACAATTGGTCAAACCCAATTTTCATAGGAAATTGCGGGGTCCTTTATAGTGCGTTTATCTCACATATTTAATATCCTACGGATAAGATGAGTAATCGAATCACAAATATGGATCGAAAAGATCTCCCTCCAAATATTTTCATGTCCCTCTTCGATTTGTTTACGCTGGTTTTGTATAGTATATTTCTGAAAAGCTGTAAACTCTCAATGCATCTCTTTTTATTGCAAAATGTAAACAAGACACGATTTGCTAAACCAACTATATCCTTCCCGACAACAACCGAACCTTACCGATTACCCTATCTGTTAACCATGTCGTGTACCAATATAAATATTTATGCCATTTGTTGTGGTTTAATTTTCTTGTCGATTCGTTAAATTTTGTGAAGTTTTTTCGGTGTTTTAAAAGTGATTTTTTTTAATAAAACCAAAAACCTATATTTATTGTAAATCCAAAAATATTTAAAATGACTAATAAGTGTGTGGTTTGCAAGAAAAGAGGAAAACCAGGGGATTGTTTATTATTCCATCTGTAAGTAAACAAACTCAAAAGAGACAAATTCAGTGTTGGAGTTTTTTTTATAATTTTATTATTTTTTTTTTTTTTACAATTTTTTTTTTAAATATTTTGTAGTATCCCTCATAATCCTCAGCTAAAAAGAATATGGTTAGAATCATTGAAACTAGAATCTACTTTATTAGCTAAATGGACCTGTGTTTGTTCCGACCATTTTAGTTGTGGAGATTATAGTTATTTAAAAACCGGAGATAAAACTTTAAAAGCCTCTGCTGTTCCTGTTCTTGCTAGCACAAGCACTGCCTAAGTACCATCCAGGTTAGTTTTATAATTTTAAATTGGGTACCTACATATGTATTTTCATCTTGATTTTTATAGGACTGAAATGACTCTGTGTGGTCACAATCATTACAAGTCAGATTTCAACAAACTGGACCTCAGAGTAAAAAAGGTGTTTAACTTTAATATCTTTATATTATGTATTACTTTTACCTATTCTTGGATATTTGGTATTTTGTTTGTAAAATCCTATAATTTAGTGTTAATTTCATGTATAGAATAGCTGACATTTGCGTTGACTTTGTACTTTCATTCACCAAGAGCATATAATTATGTCTTTGAAAAATTTAATAAATCTTTATCACATCCATCAACAGTTTCCAAATGGTATCAAAAAATTGATGGTCAACCAGGATTCACACAGTAAGCTTTAAATGCACTGCACCTTAAAATAAAAGAAAATATTAACAAAGGTAAACCCACCTATGAAAACTTAGTGATTGACGAAATGTCAATAAGGAAAAAAATTGAGTGGACAGGGAAGAAATTTGTGGGGTACGTAGATATTGGAGCAAATGTATCATCAGATTCCCTCTCCGAGGCCAAAAAAGTCATTGTTTTTTTGGTAACAAGTGTCAATGGAAACTGGAAAATTCCAGTAGGATATGTTTTTATTGATGGCTTGTCTGGTGCTGAAAGAGCCAATTTAGTTAATATGTGTTTGGAATTTTTACACCCTTCGGGAATAACAATAACATCAATAACTTTTGACGGTGATGCTGCAAATATAAGTATGGCTAATCAGTTGGGGGCAAACTTAACTGATTTTGATAACTTAAAAACTTATTTTAGTCATCCAATTACCAAAGAAAGAGTTTTTATATTTTATGATATTTACCATATGATCAAATTAATAAGAAATTGTTTGGGAGAATTGAAAATAATAACAACAAAAGAAAGAAAAAATAATAAATTGGGAATACCTAGTTTCATTGGTAAATTTTCAAAAATGACGAAGGTTTATTAGCAGGGGCAAAAATTCGGAAATCAATTTTGCAAAAAAAAAAATCAGAGTTAAACGGCCACACAAGTAAGCGCAAAAGAGTGTATCTGATGCCCTCAATGTTTTTTGTCTATTTTTTAATGATGTTTTTGATATCTTAAATTCTAGGTCGAAATTTGCCAAATATTTTTATAAAAAAGCATTGTGCCAAGAAACAGTACACGAGTTTTTTAATACATTTTCTGAAATGAAAAACTATATAATAAATTTATATTTAACGAATAAACCTATACTGGAAAGTAATAGAAAAACTGGTTTTCTCGGCTTCCTTATTCGAATGGAAAGTTTCAAAAATATATATGATAAATACGTTATTGAGGGAAATTTAAATTTTTTATTAGGTTACAAATTTAGTCAGACCATTTGGAGCATACTTTTTCAGTTCAGTAAGAAGTTTTCATGGATTTAATAATAATCCTACATGTCGCCAGTTTACTTCTGCTAAACAAAAAACTTTTAATTTCAAGACAGGTGAGAGGATCAGATACAAGCAGCAAATAATGCTATTAATTTTGGACGAAACCTTGATACTAAATGTAAGTAGTAGAAAAATTATTTTAAATGACGGAAAAGAGATCAGAAAGTAGCAAAGAATACAAAAAACTTTTATGAACAGCTTGATAGTCTTGATTTTCCTTGTCAGGATGGCAGTTACTCATCTCTTTTATTAATGATGTTGGCTGTATATATTGCTGGGTTTGTTGTCAAATGTTTACAAAAATGTATAACATGCTCTAAATGTATCTGCCTCTTAGAAACCCATGAATCAATATCTTTATTACAAAGGAGAAAAAACTTTTGGAAATTTAGTACCAGCGTCAAAATTTGTTTATGAAATATGCCCATGGGGTGAAAAAGTATTGCGACAGAATCAAAATGTAATATTTTCCCCCATTCTAGTCAAGTAATGAACGCTATAGTTAATAAAACAATCAACGTTTTACCCCAAAAAAATTTTAATGAATTTAGTGACTGCTATTTTAATGATGATTTTTTGGATAATCACCAATTATATTTAGTAAAAATAATTTTAAAAATATTTCACCATTCGATTTCATCATAAAACAAGGAAGAAATCAGATCTTGTTAAAAACAGAGTAATAAGCATGTTAACCCATTTAATATTGTATCAAAACCAATAATAAATATGCCTATTTAATAAAGTTTAATTTGTGGTGGATTGTTATTTAATTTATGTAACAAACCTACTACCTATTTTTAATGAAACACAAATATCTAAAATAGTTCTTGTTTAATTTGTGAACAAAACGGATTTAATATGTTTACAATAAATATTTTCTTTTAATTTTAGACTTCAAAAAATGAAAAATTATTTATTGGGTTTTTTTTATGAATTTTTTGAATTAATCAAATCCATATCCTTTCATAGGTATAATTAAAATTTTTATAATTAGAAATACATATTATGTGAACAATTAAAAAATATATATTTTTTTATTTATTTAAAACTCTCGAAATTTTAATTGTTACGCCTATGGAAATCTCTATCTCTCATAGAATTTCTTTACGTATGTCAACGTATTCCATATTCATGATTGCGCCAGCTCCCTACAACGCATTTAAATATAATGTTACCCAGCTTGTCCGTAGGATATTAAATCTGTGGTTTATCTCAAAAACAGTTGCTTCTAGAGACCTAAATAAGGTATACATTTTTGACGCAGCGGGAATTATAGTAACTTTTTTTTCTCAATAAAGAGGTCAATATACTAAGCTTAAAAAAAGTTATGACATCTAAAACAAGTGTGGTAGGCTGTAGGTGGCGCCCTTTACTAGCAATATCTAAAGTATTGACGAATTTGAATTTCTCATCTCAAAAACCCCCAAATCCCAAATTTTGTACCGCTATGTCTTTTAGTTAATAAACTATTACGAAACAACGAAAAAAAATTAAAAGTTTAATATCATGTATTATGATTTTTATCAACTTTGTAATAAGGCAAGTTTACATTAATTGCATTATTTTGACCTAAGGAATTTGCTGTCGCTTTGTGTCCTATTACTTTTGGGACACCCTGTATAATAATACGTATCAATAATTACTATGAAAATTTTTTATTCCATTACGAATAACAGAATCGCTCTTTGAAACTAATCTTAGTACACTAATTTTAAATATTATATACAGTTAATTATATAGTTTTAGTTTTTTATAACCTTAATTTCAGTCTGTATATTACAAAATTAAAAAGATCAGCGACTATATTGCCTACTTTAAATTAAATCCAGATACCTATATATACGCTTAATTAAATTGAGATTAACTCACTTGGCGGTAAAAGCTCGGTAGCAGAATGACATACTAGATTATGCATTGACCCCGTTTGGTATTAGAAATCCTAATAAAAAGTTCTTACATATTTTTAATTTTTATGCGTACTTGCGTACATGCGTAAATAATATATTTTTTAAAGTTTAGCGTGTTGGCTTACATTTTTGCCCAACATAAATATTATGTTGGTACTGTTATTTATTTTTGTGGCTTTTCCTGTTAAAAAAAAATTAAAATAGTAATACATTGGTATGCCTATTTCCTATAATTCTATAAATTATTTTAAAACATTATTTAAATTGAAACACAACTTATGCGACATAAAAAATTAACTTTGTTAATAAGACCCTTTTATTTACCGGTTCGTTTCTAAATGCGCTTTCCTATTTGTAAAATATTTCAGTTTTTTGTCAGAATAAAATGATATTTTAAATCAATAGGTACACTTTTAGGTCGTAAAGACACATAGTCCCGAATTAACTTTGTTGCGCACATTTCGCTGTCATCAATAAACAAAAAAGCTCCTTTGGGTTTGCCCATTTTTACTTTTTGGAATGTCAATAAATATATGCTGACCCATATTCACGCACATCGGAAAACTTCAATTGCACAAGCTCGTCTCTTCTACAAGCTCCGAATACACCTATCACTAATGCAACTTTATCTGCCAAATATTTTTCAGTTGGCGCTTCTTTCAAAAGAGTTATAACTTGTTCGCGAGTCAGAACCTTTGACTTTTTAGGCTGATAATTTCTCCCAAGTTGCTTAGGAACTGTTGCAGAGAAATCAACTTTTCATTACCTCTTATCTTCTTATGAACTAATAATTTTTTACCTAATATTGAAAAAAACGGTTTCGTCCACACGGTCCACGGAGTCTTCCGTCAGCCAGGCCTCAAAATGGAAATATTCCTTCTTGTTTTAGTTTTTTCTAGCACAAGCGCATGCTCAGCTTTAGCAGCTTTCACTAAAATGTCTTGGGGGAGATGGGTATTTTCCACTAGTTTTTTATGCCTCAATCGCAAAATAATTTTTTCCTACGAGCGTGCGGAAAAGTGAACTTTTCTGCACGCCGTGCGGAAAAGTAAAACTACTCTAAAATCTTACAGGTAAGCAAGATTTATATGTATTTTAGTAATTGTAGGCTATTTCATGCAATATACGAAGCCATTGGAAGTTTTAGTTTATTCTCTTTTGTTTGTTACTTCGTAATTTTCAATATTTCAACTAAAACACAAAAAACATTTTTAATTACTCTGCATAGCAATAATAAATGATTATGACAAGTCAAGCAACAATATGTAATCTTATGATTTTAACACATGTCAGATTTTTTTCTTCGTTTCCATATGAAAAAGCAATTGCACAAATGAATTTCAATACAAACAAGCATTTTTAATGAAAAGGCGTCATAGTATCTTTTTTTAATTAAATAAAAATCCGACAAAATAATTATTTAAAATGAGTAGTTCCGATGAGGGGAGCTACCAGGTTCTATCCTGATGCAGCAAATACCGTAAGTTTGAATTAATTACCAGCAAAATCTCGTGAAAAATATGAGAATCAATATAGTCATTTCGAAAATTGGTGCTCCAGCAAGGGTACAAAAAGTATTAAAGAAGAAGTGTTCTTGGCCTATTTTGCGGATTTGCAAAACATATAAACCTAATACTTTATGGAGTAAGTACTCTATGTTAAAATGTGTCCTCAAAGTGAAAACGAACCTTGATTTAAGTTCATATTTCCAAGCTAACATCACTACTTAAACACCAAAACGGGATACCGGCCAAAAAAATCAAAACTTTCAGCAAAGAGGAAGTTTCAAGATTCATGAAAGAAGCACCTGATAATATTTACCTTCTAATAAAAGTTGCTACAATTTTTGGATTAGCCGGTGCTTGTAGGAGAGATGAACTTACAAAAATAATGATTGATGACATACAGGATAATGAAAATTTGATAGTGGTAAAAATTCCTGACAGTCAAAAAAATAACACTTCCAGAATCTTTGTAGTGTCCGATGAAACAAATAACGGACTTTATCTGCAATTGTACCGTAAATATGTAAATTTGCGAAAACCACATACCCCACACAGACGTTTTTTTTTTGTCCAGTATAAACAAGGAGCATGCAGTACGCAATGTGTGGGAATAAATTCAATAGGTAAAATACCTTTAGAAATTGCTGCATACCTAAAATTAAAAAATCCAGAAGAGTACACTGGACATAGTTTACCTCGATCCTTCATGACTATGTTAGCGGATTCTGGAGAAGGAATTACCAATGTCAAGCGACTTGGGGCTGTAAATCAACGGCTGTAGCTGAGAGCTACATTAATGAATCCACAAATCAGAAAAAGGATATGTCGAATAAAATATTGACCATGAACAACTCCCCTCCTGAGCTAAGTCAACCTTCATCAAACCGTACAATAAGCGCTTCCATAAGCCCCGCTAAATGAAATTACAGGTTCTGCAATTAATTTACAATATGCTAATAACTGTTCTTTTGTTGTAAATGTTATCAACAAATAATTCCCATTTATAAATATGATATAGTAGTTCTTTCAGATTAAACATAATTTTAAAAATAATCATTGCTTTAATATTGGTATTATCTGACGCTTGTAGGAAAAATTTTGTTCCTAACGCTTGCGCAAAGTGACTTTTCCGCACTTGACTGCAGTCGCGTGCGGAAAAGTGCACTTCTTAGGAAAATAACTATCTATGTGCTGTCTTATTGACAACCATGGTTACCACAATTACTTTTTGACAATTTTTTCAGATAAATGCTAGTAATTTTTTATTTTTGGGTTTTAAAATAAAACATTTAAAAGTCATTCAAATTTTTTTTTATATAAAGAATATTTAGTCGGACATTAAACGTTGAAGGCACCAGGGGATAAGGGTAATAACGCTTTGATCAACGTATATCCCCGGGCCAAAACCCTCGGGAAGCACACCATCGACCTCAAGCGTTATTATCCCTTTTAATACCCTTATACCTTAATAACTATTTTTGCAAAATTATTTGATTTTAACCCTTTAATTGAGAGGTTATGCCCGTGATGAGCACGGGCTATGATTAGTTGCCTTTTTTTTTTATAATAATTAGTTTCTCGATTTTCACTTCAAACAATTTAATTGATCTTTACAGGGTGTAAAAAGTTTTAAAGCTCAGATTTTAATGGGCAAAAGTAAAGCTCAAACAAGTCGAAATGTTAAAATGACATGTGTGTCAAAACTTGGCAGAATTTGTCTAAACGATGTCAGAGTTTGAATTTATAAGCAAAATTTTTTTTGAAAACCTTAAGTGTTTGGGAAAATTTGTCTTTTTTAAACGCTTATCAGTAGATTTATTTTCTAATGAAATAAACTAAGTTTTAAATGTTTTAATTAACAAATAAAAAAATATATATTTTTTTTTTTTCCCCCGTTAAAAATTTAAACAACAATTGGGAACAGAGCTACCCAAAAGCTTTGTGGCTGAAGTGAAGTCAGTTGTACATTGTCCTCACCGGCCCGACCACGACATTTTTGTTTGTTTTTAAAAGCGGGGAAAAAATGCCGATATGTTTTTTAAAATTTTAAAAAAAACCCCCCTACAAAAGTTTTAAAAAATAAATGTGTCAATTGAGAAATCTTATTCTATAAGCAAAATAAAAAAGTGTTGTTTTAAAACATAATAATTTGTGTTTCTAAACTGGATTTTAAGCCTTATCTTGTGGTAACATAATTATCTTATAATTA
>JAHBCN010025405.1:0-11249 GCA_019359885.1 Listronotus oregonensis | reverse complement strand
CGGTTTTGGAGATATCGAGCTTTGTTGGACCATTGAGTCACAATCTTATTATTTTTGAAACATGTTACTGAACCTACTAGTTATCGTTGTTAAAGAATTTCATAAAAAAAACGAAGTGATCGGTTTAAATATTATTTTATTAAAAAAACCTGTTACTCATAAAATAATCGCCTTTTTTAGGCAGTTCTCGACACATTTTTTGTCATGTCTGTATCAAATACCTCTATATATTGAATATGAAAATTGAATATTATAATTTAAAAAAAGTGACAAAAGTGCAAGAGTCTTACAGGTCGGTCTTGGTCTTGCGTAGTCTTGCACTCCTCGGTCTTGGTCTTGGTCTTGCATACCCCGGTCTTGGTCTTGGTCTTGCAACCGAGAAGGCGGTCTTGGTCTTGGTCTCGGTCTTGGTCTTGTTGCAAGACCAAGACCGCAAGACCAAGACCGGTCTCGCTCATCACTACAATTTTATAACACTCTGTAGAGTTATTTTGTAATTTAAACCATACCGGATATGCTTTTCTGCAGAGTTTAATTAATTTTAAATATTTTTTTGTTTTATTCTTCTCGGTGTCATTATAAGTCTAAGAAATAGGAATTTTATAAAATAAACATTACACTTTTTATTATTATTGAAAACACTGTTAATTTTTCGAAATGCTTAGGTTTTCTTGGAAACGTATTTTGCATTTGTAAAACAGTTTTATTAGATATTTTAAGTATTTAAAACGTTTCGTGAGTAAATGCTAAATGTATTTTTTATTCTACAATGCCTTTGTCATCCAAAATTCAGCTAGAGCCGATGCTCTTCATGATGGTGGTGATTCCTATAGAAAAGAGGCGGATATGCTAGGTTTTAAAAAATCTAGCATGGAAGGAGCCGTTGCAAGATTTCGTGAGACTGAAAGTTATGGCAGTAGAGCTGGATCTAGAAGAAATCGTGCCTTGATGATCGCTTCATTAGACTCTCAGTTTTCTATTAATATAGAAATAACATTTACTTTCAAATAAATTATTACTTTTATTTCACAATTAAAACGTTCGTTCTTATTGGGACACCCTTTATATAGGTCGCAGCTTTTAAAGTAGTTTTTAGTTATCACTTAAAAATGGTTGGAGATACATATTTACCGAAACGTTGTGCACCAATTAACAAAAAATGACAATGGAAGTTCAAAATTTTAGTATTATAATATCGTCAAAAAAGTATTTGATTGAATTTGACCGCATTTCCTTTAGGCTCTATAAACAAAATACACCAAATTATGCAGAATTAAAACCCGCTGTAAAGCAGTATTACCCGGAGGACCAGATATAACATTCCTAATACGAATTTTGCGGTTTAGAAAATTGCCTTTATTCTCCAAAACCAAGCAATTTTCAACTCCTTCGAGGACCTTCCCTTATATTATTTACCGCAGAGAATTCGACTTTCTTGGAAGATCTGGGAAAATGAAAAGGGAGAAGTGAATTAATAATTTTATTTATATCAGTAAAGTGTTGTCCAATTTTAGAGTGAAAGGTCGAGGAAGGGGGATGCTGCTATTCATACCCAGTGACGACTGATATTAAAGGATAAAGAAATCGTGTATACTTTTAAATTGTACAGGGTGTCCTGTATTCGTGTGTTATAAAAAATATCAGGATGCTGTTTGCGGCTTACTGTTTTATTTTATTGTAAACATTTCATTGTCGTCACAAAATTTTTATAGCTTCCTCAGTTTCTAACGTACCTACAGGGCGATTTTGATTTTTTTTTTTTATTTTTGATGCTTCAATGTATCTCGATTATTTAATAACTTATCAATAAGGTAAACATTGATTATTATAGGGTTTTTTTATGTAGAATTAAGCGGCGTACTTGGTTTTTCTTCCAAAAAATTTTGTTTTTGAGTAGCGTATCAAACTTTTATTTGTAAACATCACACGCTATCGAAGTTCGAGCAAGCAGTCGAGAGCGGGAAAGACACTTTTCGCAAGAGTTGGTAACATTATTTTTTCTACGACCTTATTAAAAAAACTTAATGTTAAGCATTTATTGTTTTAATAATATAATTTATGACAAAAAAACAATTTAGTCTAGGGGGAATCGGCGCATGAGTACCGAAAACTATTCCATCATCAAAAAAATAAAATATAAAAAAGATTTTTTCACTTGCGTGCGCAAAGTAATTTTCTTTGCGCACGAAAACCTTTTCGCACGCATTTTCGTTCTGCATATTTGCCGTATTTATGGTCGATTTTTAATGTATTAATACTTCAACTTCAACTTCAACTTCAACTTCAACTTCAAAATGGCTTTGTTGTCTTAAGTAAAACATTACTCATAAACAAAGCTTACTTAAACTAAAAAAAATACATTATAATAAATAGCGTAGTACGTGATGTCAAAAAATACAGTTAAATAAAATAAAAAAAAAAAAAGGAAAAAGGTGACCCTTTCCAAACCTTTCCTTCCTTTCTAAACGTATAGAATATTTACACTGCTAAAAAAATAAAAATATCTAATAAAGCAACAAAAACTTCGAGAATAAGAAGAAGAGGAAAAGGGCCATGTCAAGAATTAAAATAGCACAAAACAGCAATAAAAAAACAACAAAACAACATAGGTTGGTCATAGAAAAAATGTAAAAAAAAGTAACAAGCCTCGCACAAAACTATCATTTAAAAATTCCGTCAGAGAATAATAGGCCTTAGACAATAGAAGACCTTTCACTTCTCTCCTAAATCGCTTTTCCGAGGATATTTTCCGAATGGGCGCCGGAAGGTGATTAAATATTTTTTTACCGTTATACATAAATGATTTTTTTACCAACGTTGAGGACGGTATGGGAAGAGCAGTCACCCGCACAATTCGAGTTGGGTAAAAAGATTCTGCAGAAATTTCAGCCATAAATTTTTTCCTAACCAAACACACCGTTTCCAATATGAAAATACATGGCAATGTTAAAATTTTCTTAGCCAAAAAAAGAGGTTTACAAGATTCGCGATGTTTAGCTCCACATATAAATCTAACAGCTCTTTTCTGCAAGACAAACACGCTATTAAACAGGAAATGAGCGCAAGAACTCCAAAAGCATATCCCATATCGGAGATGTGACTCAACGAGAGCATAGTACACGTTTCGAGCCACATGACTATTTAATTCCTGGGAAACGACTTTAACAGCATAACACCCTCTAGATATTTTTTTATTAAGTTGTAAAATGTGCTGTTCAAATTTCAACTTATCATCGATGTATAGACCCAGAAATTTATTTACCGTAGGATTACTTATTGGATTGCTCTCTAGTTGCACACCCCTAAGCCTGCACCCAAAGTTAATCATATTTGTCTTAGACACATTAAGGGTTAGGAAATTGGCGTCTCACCAGTCTTTAATCTTAATTAAATCTGTCTCAATGCTCTGCTTCAATTCACCCTCATCACGGCCGTGCGACAGAATGGTTGTGTCGTCAGCAAACATAGTAAACTAATATTAAAAAAAAGGGTTCTACATATTCTTTTATTGTGCTTTATTGAATTTTAGATACATTTGGCGCTTAGTAAATATCCCATATCAATTTTCTTCAAAAATCAAAGAATTTTTCTTCTTGCTGCAGCAACCAAGTACAAACATTTTATAATGTCACGGAAGCATCAGAAAATTCGGTAAAAAGTTTAAAAAACGTTTCTAAGAATGAAGGAAAAATTGCCAGACGATGTTTTAAAAGCCGCAATTTTGGCCAACTTAGAGCTCCTGCCGGCAAAATCAAAAGAAAAGTACGAGAAACAGTATAATTCATTTGAAACATGGTATGAAGAAAAAGGCGTTAGAACTTTGAAAGGGGAGGTACTTTTAGCATATTTTTTTCAAATTAAGCAAGGAATTTAGTCAAATACTTTATGGTCGAAATACTCCATGCTGAAAAGTGTTTTAAAGATCAAGAAAAATGTAGATATCGGCAAGTTTTATAAGTTAGCAGCATTAATTAAGAAACAAAATGTAGGCTTTCGGCCAAAAAAGTCAATGATTTTTTCAAAAGAGGAAATATCTACATTTATTAATGAAGCACCTGATGAAATATATCTTTTAATAAAAATTGAGACCATTTTCGGACTTGCTGGCGTCTGCAGACGAGAAGAACTCGCAAAAATGAAAACATCCGACATCGAGGACAAAGGCAACCTAAATGTTGTGAAGATTCCAGGCGCGAAAAACTATACCTCACGTACTTTCGTCCTGTTTGAAGAGATCAACGACGAAAAGTATTAGTTTTTATATCGGAAGTATACAGCATTATGGCCACTAACAACACATCAACGGTTTTTCGTATATTTCAAAAGGGGAATTTGCACACAACAATGCTTTGGGATCAATACATTTGGGAAGATGCCTTCTGAGACAGCAGCATTTTTAGAGTTGCCGAATTCAGAGCTATATACCGGCCACAGCTTCCGGCGATCTTCTGCAACGTTACTTGCAAATTCCGGAAAAGAACCCATAGATATAAAGCGGTTAGGCGGTTGGAAATCGACAACGGTAGCCGAGGGATACATTGAAGAATCAACAGGCTACACAAAGGGGTTAAGTAAAAAAAATTAATCTGCAACAAGCTAAAAACTCTCAAGAAGCCAGATGAAATGTCCTGTTCCACAGACGCTGTTCAGTCAGCTAAAACACAAGATTTCGTCTTAACATCGAGCAGCGAACCATCATCGACCTGAAGTTATTAATACATTAAAAAATCGACCATGAATACGGCAAATATGCAGGACAAAAATGAGTGCGCAAAGACTTTCCGTGTGCAAAGTAAGTACTTTGCGCACGCAAGTAGAAAAATATTATTTTTTTACTATTAATTTGCTTTAATAAATTTGTTCCAACTTAGAGACCCACACCGTATGTATAATCAAACAATTACTCCATGCTTTCCAAAGCCACAAAATTAATAATCGAAAAGAAAAATCTCCCCCATTCCGGCCACTTAGAATTTGTTGAAGTTGTATCGGAAAAATCCAGCTGATCGATTTCCTCGGCTTTTCCCCTTTAGAAAAATATATAGCGAAGCAAATTCGACGTGAAAATAATAACGAGCTGGCGTGGAAATGCTAATGAAAATTAAGTAGGTCAGTTTTTAATCGTGTAAATAATCTGGGCATGATATAAAATTTTAATATACCCAGGTCAAATGACAAGGTCTTTTTGTAGACTAACTTAGAAAGAGCATTTGATGAGTCTAACATAGTTTAAATCATTTTTGGTACCCTTAATCTAAAAGCAATGTTATTGTAATTTTCACTATAGACGCACGAAATAATGCTAAATTTTTGGTAAAAGGTTTGGACGCTCGCTTACGCGAGCGGGCGTCCATCGAGAGAAAATACGTTCACTCGCTGCTATATAAACAAAGACTGTTGCCTTAGCTATACCAATGGTAACAGTAATTAAGAATTATCTTGCTGTATGATATAAAATTTTAATAATGTAAATTTTTACTTTGGATGTATATGTGTATTGTATGTCTGCCTGTTTAAAATTAAACATAAGGCTTCCAAATTTGACAAAAATATTTTATAAAAAGAATGATTACTTTGTTAAAGGCCAGTTCAATAAATGTAAGTAAGAAGAAATTATACTATTTACAAATATTTCTAGACATTTTAATAAACGCACATTCATGACACGATGAAGGAAAACCTGATCTATTCACCGGACCTCTTCAGGAATTCGGACTTTAAGATCTTGGATGTTTTCTGGACGAGTAGCAAAAACCTTTGACTTTAAATAGCCCCACAGAAAAAGTCTGGTGCAGTTAAGTCCGGGGACCTTAAAAACCAATTTAAATCCCAAAATAGTGAAAATAAGTCGGCCATTAAATACTTCTCGCAGAACTTTTTTAAAGTTTTTAGTGGTATGTACTCTTAAGTACTTCATCTTCTTCTATTAAGTAACTCTTTATGTTTTCAAGCAAAAAAAACTCGTTGTTGAACTGAATAATTCATGAGAATTAAAACTAAACATTAAACTATGTGTTCAAACCTAATGATGCTTCATAAGAAAAATGACCTTTTACGAAAATCAATTGAGTTATCAAAAAATATGTCTTTTAATTATTCGTCTTTTCATGCACAACAAGAAAAAAAATATATTAGGAAATATTATTGGATGACCTTCAAATTTGCGGCTAAATGTCAAAATTTAAAATTTTTGAATTTCTAATGTTAAAAATCATTATAATTCGGTTGTCTTTCGATTATTAACCAATTATTATCATAAATCCGATAAAGAGTAGAATAAAATAAAATAAAAACTTTCTGATATGTCAATTTTTCGATTTTTTATGGCCAAAAACAGTGGAGCCCAACTTCTATATAATTATCACTATAATGGTCTTTGACAAGGGTAATTTTTTTTTTTTTTTTATCTTGGTACAGTCCCTGAAGGCTGATGCCTAAGTACTAACGTACCCTGGGTGTCTTAAGCGTAGTTCATAAGCTTGCGAAATGCGATTTACGAATTACGAATTCGCAAAATTTTTCCGCCGGTTTTTTCTGGTATTTCATAGCGCTGCGACTGCGAATTTTTTAGGGATTTAGTGCTGGAACTGTTGGCAAGATGCAAGATGGAAGTATTGACGCTCTGTATTGACGTTTTAATTAATTTCCCCTCTTTAAAACTTTTTTGTGTAATTTATAATTATTTTTTTTTTAACAATATTGTATCTTATGCTAGGTTTTTCTCTGTGTATTGTTTTAATAAACATTTATAATGCTTTGGTCGTCAGTGAATAATAAGGATCAAGTTGAAAATTTTTACTGGTGAAGAAGGGCTATTTAATTTACTGACCTTCATAATTGCATCTTATAAGGTGGATTTATTAAAACAAACAACAACAAAAAACAGAATATACTTTATTCCCATAAAGTCTTTATACAGGCAAATAACATAAAATAAAAATAAGAAATTACATTAAAGATCACAACTTATTTTAACCTTTGAGCATATACTTATAGAGGAAGCCTTGCTACTAGGCAGGAAGCGAGAGCGACAGAAGAATTACAGTATAACCTTTCCCTCTCGCTTCTACGTGGTCATTGGTCGGTGAGAAGGGTATATATCCCACTCGTCGTGCGGATTCGTCAGCCAGTCCTTCTCGGCCAATTAGCACGTTGGAGCGAGAGAGAAAGATTATATTTTGATTCATCTTTCTCTCTTGCACGCTTTTTGGCACTGTCTTAACGGTGAGGCTGAATCAGTAGGAATATGCTGGAAACTTTAAACTTTTTATTTTATTTTTACTTGAAATCACAACTGCATATGTGCTATTAAAACATATGAGAGAATGACAGGTTGTCATGAAATAAAGGATCGCTTTAATTCTATAAGATTATGATTTTATCGAAAAAAAACCTCAGTTTCTTTATTTTAGAACTTTAAAAACACACAACGATCCCCGCTTTATTCCTCGTTCCGTCAATGCCGCCCAAGCATAAAAATATACAGAATTTGCATTTTACAGCACCTTTTAGACAAAAAATATATATATATATATATATATATATATTAAAATATATATATATATATATATATATATATATATATATATATATATATATATATATATATATATATATATATATATATATATATATATATATATATATATATATAAAATATTACATGGCCCCAGGAATTGAACCGTAGTAACTTAATCTTTGAGCAACGCCAAAATCAAACGAGTATCTATATCAATACGCATGCTCGTGGTCTTCAATTTTTGCGGAATTCGCAAAATCTTAAATTAAAGTCAATTTTCCCGCTTCTCACATTTCAAATATTACGAAACGCAAAAAAAGTGACATTAACCTCTTGGACAACTGACATATTTTAAGTCGACCAATAAGAATCCGTCAATTTTCCCGCCCCCTAGATTTTAAATATTGCGAATCGCAAAAAACTTAAGAATAAAGAGCTCCTGCAATTGACACATTTGAAATCGACCAATCAGAACAAGTTTCGCAATTAGCAAATCGCATTTCGCAAGCATATGAACTACGCTTTAAGTGTGGTAAGAGGGAGTTTGTTCACATCATCATCCATGATCTAGATACTCTAGAGATAAAGGAACGAAGAAAGCGACACTACGTGTTGCTCTGTTGGGAGCTGCTAGAGAAGAAATTATACTGGCCAACTCCTCTGAGCAAAAGCCGTGAAAATAGCTCGACGGGCGATATCGCCAATGAGACTTTAATAAAAATCAAAAACCAAATGTTTTTTAAAAACCTTATCGGTGTATTTTTTCCAAAGAAAATTATTTTATACTTTTCAGTTTGCTATAAAAACGTGTTTTTTTAGTTTTTTTTTAAACAAAATTTATTGCCCTATTTTTGGTCTTAAAACAAAATCAAAATTAATCTTAATCAAGAGCCTTGATTTTTAGTATATGTTTAAATTCAATATTTTTTTTTTTTTTTGTTTTGATTTTAGGGTTCCCTATGGATTTTTTTTACAAATTTGGAATATTTTTTTAATATTTCTATTTTTTTTCAGAATAAATAATTATTTTAAATTAAATTTAAAAAGCAGTCAATTGTTAATAATTCAAACATTTATTTTCAAAGGCATGTAGACAAATGCTGTAGTGACATTTATGGTACAATAATTGTACCATTTAGGGCCGCTTGCACCGATCGTAATTTAAGCTTAGCTTTGAATTAAACTGGGCTTTTTAAAACATCAACTTGCACCGCCTTCTAAACTTAGCTTAAAGAAGTCTAAGCGAGGCTTATTAAAAGCCTCCAAAATTATAGGCTTAAAGTGGAAAAGCCCGGTTTCCTAACCTTAAATGTTATTTAAAATTTGCTATTTGCATTTTTGTGTCAATGTCAAACATAAAATGGAATGAAAAATTTAAAGATGATATGGACATTTTGAAAATATTGGAAATAAGGAAAAATCAAATCCCACAGCACACCCAACAAACTATAATAAAACATTTTTCAAATTTATAATATTCGAAATAAAATTATTTACTTATTTTATTGTTTAAATTTTCTTCTTTCTAGGGTTTTTTTTCAAATATTTGGAAACTCTAATAAACAAAAATAGGGAAAGTATTTATTCTACATTTTTAAGTTAATAAATTTTATTATCTAAGATTTAAAACAAAACTCTTTGTTTGAAAACAATCAAAAAATACTAAAATAACTTTGCTTTTAACATTAAAAATAATACAACATTCTTCCAAAATAATACTGGAAAAGGTAATAAACAGATACTTGTTTTAAATAGTTATCAAGAATAATTTTATTGCAGTTGAGGTTTTTTAGTTCTATTACTAAATCTAATAACTCAAGTATCTTTATATGTTTTTTGTTTTTTTGATGGAATTCGGCTGTCATCATATTTGCAATTTGTAATCTTTTTTCGACCAACTGATCAATTTTTTGAGCAATATTTGAGGATGTTAGTGCCCTGACTCCCTAACTGGACGCTTTCGTCTGTTTTGGGTTGGCTAAAATGTAAAATTATTATGTTAAATGGATTAATAAATAGATTTCTAGGTGAAAAAACAAAAATAGCTACAAGCTGGTATATAAAATAATAAAAAAAAAATTAGTGTTTATTTTTATTTTGAAAATTCAAAAAATGGGTATTTTTCAAGTTTTTCGTCAATAAAATACATCCATTTAAGTTTAACAATTTCTAGTTATTTATTTCATAATCTAATATTCTTTATTTAATTCGTATTTAAATTCTTGATTATGCGGCTGGCATTCAGCTATAGGTGCTGTATTATTTGAATCTGAATCGAAAGAATTACCAAGGCCCTGTACAGTTTTAATATTCATCAAGCTTAAAATTAACTCATGTGCAGGTTCTTTTTGTACTATTTGAGGTACGTTTTATTTCAAATTTTTCATCGGCCGCTGCTTTCCTTGTGTTGTCATAATTTTTTTTTTTAGTTGTCCAGTTTTTGTAACAATCATTTGGTCAAATAGCGTTAAATTCAGCCTCAACTTTTATCCAAGCACGGTTTTTTTCATTATTTATTAATATTCAAAAGTGTCATCTTTTCTTCATTTAAAAAATTGGTACCGCGTTGTCTTCTACTGTCGCTCATTTTGGTAACCTTTGATGTGCGTGACATAACTTTAAACTTCAAAATCTTTCCGTGTCAAGTTAGTTGAACGTAAAAAAATGAACTATTCTGCGAAAATAGTTTATTTGCCCGGCTTAGAAAACCCGCTAAAAATTATGGCGGTTCAACAAACTTAATATAAGCCAAGCTTAAATTTTTTAATTTGGCTTAATAAAGCAGAGCTTAAATTTCAATCGGTGCAAGTGGCCCTTAGTTGCTTTACTTATATTTTAGTGGTAATATATTTATTTTAATTATATCGGTAAAGAAGAATGGACGCCCGTCATTCTGTGAATGGTATACACTTAACCTGCAAACTAATCTAGATATTTTTTTTATTCTTCTGATGATCCTAGTCAGGACATTACAACAAAGTTATATTGTCATCGGCTCTTAACCCCTGTACAAATTAATTAAGTTAATCAGGCTTCTTAAAATAGTTGAAAATTACGTTGAAAAATACCTTTACATACATAGAGGTCAAGCTAATAAACGCATGGTAAAATAGCAATCTGTATAAAGCTAAAACTTCACAAATCTTGCCGTTTCAATACACTTAAAAAATTTAGAAAGTTTATATGAAAAGCTGCCTAGATATAGAAAGTTAACCGTTATCATATTAGAAAGTATTCACGAGGGAAATAAAGTGCTTCGGTGAGAGGTTTTAAACGCTTGCTGCAAGACACAACTTTTAAAAGTTTATTTCCGATAGGTTACTATAGTTCCGAAAATATCGAGGGAATCTTCAGCTGATAATAACTTTAAATTGAATGTTGGAAAATTTTAGTGGTTAGACATAGAAAAATGTGTGATTAAATTAGGAACCACACCACACTTTATACAGCGTGTCCCACGCAGTTCTTGCCATATGGGAAAATTTTTTACTGACAGTCGAAACAAAATCATTTTGATGTAGAAAAGTTCTGCTTATTTAAAAACTAAAAAACCCTACGAAAAAGTTTAAAAATACCAGCAGTATACAGAGTAGCGACAAAAACGTAAAATTTATCCAAGACTAAAGTACCTTATTTTGCAATATTCAAAGAAAAAGTTATTTAAAGGAATTATTTAGAATTAATTTTTATATCTAATTACGAAATCACAGCCACCTAGGAAAAATATATA
>JAHBCN010025404.1:0-11224 GCA_019359885.1 Listronotus oregonensis | reverse complement strand
CGATTGTGGAACTGTTACGTAATATATATATATATATATATATATATATATATATATATATATATATATATATATATATATATATATATATATATATATATATATATATATATATATATATAAAAAAGAGACGGTGTGTAATTAGGTTCTTACTAATATAGGAGTAAAAAAACAATTTAAATACTTTTTTTGAAAAAAATAATTTAACGTTTTTTTTAAATATAAAAAAAAAAATTTTTCCCTTTTAAAAAATTTCTTTAAATAATTTTTTGCGAAAATGGGGGAAAAGTTGGAGTAGTGAAGATCGCCGAGGACAGCGACTTCTGCATGTTAAAATGGCTGGAGACAACCACGATTTTTGGGGAAGTTAGAGTATGACAGTAAAGTTGATGAAACTAAGGTAATATACAGGGTTTAACATAAAAGTTGGCAATAAACTAAATAGTGGATTCCTGGGAAAGTTTTATCCGTATGTAATCTTGCTCTACGAATTTTTTTTCAAGCTCTATAAAAATGTTTACCTCTAAAAAATTGCCGTTTTTTTCCTGAATCCCCTCCTTCTGGGGGGTGGAATGTTTTTATCAAAAATAAGTACAAAAGTGGGTAGATTGACTAATTCTAAGCTTTTTTTGTTTTATAAATTTTTTTTGAGAGGCATTACTTTTCGAGTTATTCGCAATTAAATATAAAAATTTTTTTAAAAAAAAAAAAAAGCACTTTTTTCAGACGGTTTTTCGCAAATAACTAGAAAAGTAAGTATTTTATCGAAAATATCATTCCTATCAAAAATGTAGGTTAAAAAAAAACACCAAGATTGGTGGGTCATGATGTCCATGGACCCAATAAAAAAGGGTTATAGCCTGTTGAAGGTTGGTTCTTATTCGTAAACCCCCCCAAAATTTTTAAAAAAGTTTTAACGTAAAAAAACCCCAAAAAAACGATTTTTTTTTTGGGGAAAAAAGCTAAATCCCTTTTTTTTAAAATACTTAAAAAAATCTTTATTTTTTTTTTTTACAAAAGTCTTTAGCACTAAAATTAACAAGTTAGGGCCCCAAAAAAAAAGTTGATCTCTATTTTTTTTTTGAAAAAATGTGAAAATCCCCCCAATTACCACCCTCATTAAAAATATTTTTGTCACTTTACAATTCACTTTATTTTTGTATTTGTAAATGCTCAGGAAGTTTGACCGGTTTGAAGTGCATATTTTTGAAAAAAAATGAAGCTTAACGGGTGAGACTTTTTTTTAATTTTGAAATAAAAGCCTTTTTTTTTCAAAATATCTAAAAGCCCTTAAGATAGTAAAAAAAACAAAACGAAAATTTTGGGAAAAAAAAAACCCCACAATTTTGTATTCTACAAGATTTTCGCATTGTTGTGATCCAACCAAGATCAAATATAATATTCTATTATAAATGTGATAATACATTATAAGACGGAATTTCCTTTTTAAAAATTTTAAAAATTTTTTTTAGTTTTTTTTTTACGATAACACATTTTTATTAGTTACTTTCATTATTCAAATTATCATTATTGTCAAAGAACCTAAATATTCTATAACATTATTTACATTTCCCAAGACTTTTAACACCCTAAAAAAAGGGAAATATTTCCCAAAAACACGTAAAAGTAATTTAAACTTATCCTTTGCATAATAAATGTTTCCTTTAAACTAAAAACTTTTACCCTACTATTAAAAAGCTTTGAGAACTATAAAACCCTAAATATGTTATTGTATACTTCGATCGTAAACACCCCAAATTAATATTTTTTAAAACTTGATCTTTTCAAATCGTTTTTAAATAAAAGGGACAAAAAGGGAAAATTTTCCCAAACTTAAAAATGGCTCCCCCCCTTTTGTTAGTGGTCAACACAACCCCCTTGTAGAAAAATAAGTACTAGCAGTTTTTTTTAACATCAGTATCTTTTTGGTTAGCCATACATTTAAGTTAGTCTCTAGTAAATCTTAGTATCTTCAGTGACAGTTAATATTATAAAAAAAAAATAAATAAATAATTTAAATAAACCAAAAAAGGGAAATTTTAAATTTTTAAAAAAAATTTGAAAATATTAAAACAAAATTGTAAAAAAATGCTACAGCCATTGTAGCAACCAAATTTAATAATAATTTGTGTCATCGGTAACTACTGCATTCGGTGGCACACAACAGCATCATTAAGGGTTTTTTTAGTTATTTTTTGGGGAAAAAATTATTCTTTTTTAAAATTTAAAAAAAAAGTCTCTTTCAATTGAGGCTCTTTTTTTTTTTAAAAATGCACTTTAAACCAGTTAAACTTCCTAAGCATATTACAAATACATAAAAAAAAGTAAATTGGAAGGTAAAAAAGATTATTTTCAATTGGGGTGGTAATTAGGGGATGATTTTCACATTTTTTTCATCAAAAAAAAAATACAGATCAACTTTATTTTGGCCATAACTCGCTTAATTTTAGCGCTAGAGACTTTAATAAAAAACAGAAATAAAGGTCTTTTCACGTACTTCAAAAAAGGTAAAATGAGCTTTTCCTGAAAAATGTATCGTTTTTTGGTTATATTACGTTGAAACTTTTAATGTTTGCATTTAACTAATAAGAACCAACCTTCAACAGGCTATAACTCCGTTTATATTGGGTTTATAAATATCATAAGCCAACCATTTTTGTTGTTATTTTTATAAGCTACATTTTTGATAAGAAAGATATTTTTTTTAATGTACAGGTTTATTCAGTTTAAAATAAACAGGGCTTTATTTTTGAACTTCCCTGTACTTTTTAAAAAAACGGATACATCCATTTCGTGTATTTTTTCCGTAGAATTCAATACTAATTAAAAAACATTTGAAAAAAAAGAGTTATAGCACAAGTGACGTTTTTTTCATTGGAATTCCCGTATATTTTTATATCAATGGATAGAGATTTTCACGAGGAATTCGGTGATATAGGGGTTGCTGGGTTTATTTCCTGCGGTTCTGCTGCAATTGTCTAAAAGGCATGATACTATAAGGATTTAGTTTCACCTGAAAAACCCTGGCTGCCACAGGTCCAGGTGGTTATTTCTCAAATTCAAGAATTTTAAAAATACGTTTATTACTTTTTGGAGTAGTTTTATACTAAGGTTTTTATCAGAAGAATGGCTTCAAATTATAACTCTATTATAAATGTGGAGAAAATGCCAGGGAAACACAAGAAGATATTTTGCAAATTTCCCCCCCAAATATATCAGTAAAAACGATTTTAAAATGAAGGTTTATTGAAGAAACAAATCGTAACTTATTAGAAAAGGACTAAATGAGAAAAAGAAATCGGTATCGAGCTATTCTAAATTATTTTACTTTGTATCCCAGAAGTCAATTACTGCCCTTAAACTGAGGTATGGCCCCAACCCCTGGTTAACCTAGAAAATTTTATGGGTTTTTTTAAAAACTGAAAAAATTTTTTTTTTATGGGATTCGCTTTCTGCCGCTCAAGCAGTGCTTTCCCCCCCCCTCCAACTCTCGGCCGTCGACGCGTCTTTAATCTTGCAGTTGTGGTTTGTGCATGATGGAATAAAGAGTGAATGACCGCGCGTAAATTTTACGTATAGTTGGCAAAACCTATGGTGGTTATCGAATATTTTACGTATAGTTGGGAATAAGAAGTCTTATTAGTCATATTTATGTTTTAGATTTTTTCTGTTTATTTTACTCAAAATGAGCGCAAAACGAATATTGAGCTCCAAAAAACACCTATCAGATAAAGATTTAGAAGAAATTGTCCAAGCTAGCATTTAGTGACATAATGACCCCGAAGATGATGACAATTTGAAAAGACTGGGACTATAACAGCGACGATAGTATTTGAGACAAAAAAAATTTGTTCCAGATCCGATGAGAAGACCAATACGGGGAAAATCACAAGAAGGGGGGTTTAGTAAAAAAACCGAATACTGCTAAATCTTAAGTCAAAAAAAAAACCCAAAAACCCCCGAAGAAGCATCGACCTCGAGCAATATGGATTTGCAAGCGCTATTACCTATTACTTCTCAGAACATCCCAGACTCAGCAGAGGCAATGCCAAATATTTTTTGGGGGGAAAAAATGGTTACACGTGGTCCAGTTTAGTTCCAAGAAATACCAAAACCAAAAAAAACCCCCAAAAAAAAATGTTGTTTATATCAGACCTGGTCCAACAGACAATCCAAAGATGCCATCAACCCCATCAGTGCGTTCAGTTTATTCCTTAGCGACGATAAAAATTTTTTCCCAAGTATTGATTCACACTAATGAAAAGATATTTGAATTGCGGGAAAAATACAAAGAAAAAAATGCCTCCACCTCGCCAACGTCAATGGACGAACTAAAGGCTCTACTAGGTATATTAATTTTAGCTTCGGCACTTAAAGACAATCACCTTTCGGCTGAAATTTTTTTTTGACGATTCATTGTCTGGTTCCAAGTACCGTGCCCCCATGAGTAGAACAAGATTCAATTTTTTTAAAAAATGCGCTGAGATTTGATGATGCATCTACAAGGGTAGAACGAAGAACTACATCCACTTTTGCTCCGATTTCCGATTTTGGGGTAAACTTATAAATAACTGTCCCCCAAAATTATAAACCCAGCGCATATTTATGCATTGAAACAATTGGTAGGCTTTCGAGGTAGATGCCCGTTTAGAATGTATATGCCAAATAAACCCAACAAATATGGCATAAAAATACTTATGATGTGTGATGTTGCAACAAAAATACCCCCCAAACGCAAGTCCTTACCTGGGAAAAACCCCACTAATACAATGGGCCCCTTTTGGCAGACTACTTTGTGGAAAAAATTTATAAACCAGTTTGGGGAAGTCATAGAAATATTACAATGGATAACTGGTTTACCAATTTCCCAAAATTAGTTGACAAACTTCTTAACCCCCCCATATAAACTAACAGTCCCCCGGTACGATTAAAAAAAATAAGAGACAGATACCTCAAGAACTGCTATATATAAATTCGACCCCCGGAACATCGCTGGCCGTTTTTACTGAAAACACTACTTTGGTTTCCAAAAAAACCAAAGGCAAACAAAAAACGTCCTGTTATTGTCATCAATGCATAATACAAATTTTTTTTAACGCTGACTCAAAACCAGAAATAATTCATGTATACAATGCTACTAAAGGAGAAAATAGATACTTTCGATCAAATGACTTCCAATATGTGCTGCAATAGAAAGACCAGACGTTGGCCTTTTTTGTTTTTTCCCCATAATATGTTGAATATACCCCGGATAAATTCAATCATTTACAATCATAATATGACGTTTGCGGGAAAAAAAAACGGAATTTTAAATTTAAAAGAAAAAACCCCGAGAAATTTAAAAAAGTGGCTGCAACAAAACTGAAAAATTTTCTTTCCCCCAGAAAATTAAAAACAACCTTTTAAAGTTCTAAAAATAGAAAATGGGAATTTTTAAAGGAAATTTTAAAGGGGGAAACGAACGTATTGTGGCAAGTGCCCTTACGTCAAGAGAAGAATGCAACAACGTATTGTAAAAATTTTCCCCCAAAAAACCCCTTTTGCAGAACATCAAAAAAAAAATTTTTATGAATGCGCTGAATCTAAATCTAAGTGTCTTTTTATTTGTATTTTTTTTATTTCGTTTATTTTAGATTTAAAATGTTTGTTATTTTTAAATAAATTTTTGGGGGTTGATAATTTAATTATTAATATTATTTTCAATTAAAATTAAAATTTTAAAAAAATTTTTTTCACAGATTTGTAATATACGAAAAATTTTTCGTATTTTTGGCAATAACATACAATTTTTAACGTTGGCAATCTAGGTTTTAAGAAGAGAACCTATGCGACGGTTTAGAGAACACTGAAATATTTAAAGTATCTTCCATATCACGTTCTTCCAGTGCAGCATTTAACACGTGAACAAAAGGACTTCGCTTTCAATTTGTTCCCAAATTTTAATCCATGAACAAGATAACGATCTTACCCTGTTCCAAACGATTCTTTGGACGGATGAAGCTACGTTCACTACATCGGGAATGTTTAAGCGACGCAATACGCACAGCTGGGCAAGACAAAATCCCAGGAAATTTCAAGAGATTAAATACCAAGGAGGCCTTCTCTTCATGTCTAGTGTGGTGTGCTTAACAATAGAATTGTCGGGCCAATATTTTATGAGGGATCCTTAATTGAAGAAAGATATCTCAATTTGAAACGATATTGAGGACTTTTTGAAAGAATTGCCACTTGAAACGTATCGCAAGATAATTTGGAAACCAAGACAGAGCGCCGCTCCATGCTATTCGTCAATTTGCAGTATCTCAATCGCCGATACAATCAGTGGATTGGACTTTATGGCACTATTAGATGGACCTAATAGTCCAAATTTTACAATTTTGGACACTTTTCTATGGGGTCACTTGAAGAATGTCGTTTACCAAAATGGGAACACAAATACGAAAGAAATGAGAGAAAAAATTGTAAATGAAATGAATCGTCGTAACCAAGAACCTCAAATAATATCGGCGAGCTTAGAAAGGCTAAGAAGGGGTTATAGATTGTAACGGTTTAATTTTGTCGATGCTATGTTATGGTGAATGCGCTGGTAAATGGGTAAATGGTCTACAGCATTAAATTATTTTTTTTAAATATTCGAGCTAATCTATCTTGGATGCGCTGACGAGTGGCTGGTCCGATTTTTATTTTCAACTGCTGCAGCCGGCCTGGGCCATTTTGCATGGCGGCCGCTGGTGAAACAACATTGGTTTAATATTTTTACTGCGAATATCGTGGTCATCCGTATGGGATTTTTAATTTAAACCATCCAAATTTTTGCAAAGGCTCCAGTTTTGTTGTTGTGTAAATATTTTTGAAAAGTAATGGTGAAATTTGCAAAGATGGTCCCTGGAAAATCAGGATTATTAGATTTTATTCAAGCCGCCCACTTCGAGGCCACATGTTATCCTAAGTAAGTTTAATTATTTTTTTATCTGTTAAGCACTCATATTGATCGGTTTTTACTTTAAATTTTTCTTTTGATTACTCAATATCCTACGTTTTATCGCATAATTTTTGAATGTTGGGAAAGTATTCTGAAAAAGGGCTATTATTCTCAATACAGTTTGTGTTTTTTTTTCTCAGACGAAGGCAACTTATAACACTTTATTTTAGTTATTTTAAAATTTAAAAAATTAAATTTTTTTCCTTTATGTTAAAATATATTTTTTTTTTGGGGAAATTCTAATCAGTTTTGTGTTAATTGACAGTTGATAATTAGTTTTTCTCTTGATTGTCTGTTTTAAAGCCGTATTTTTTTTAATTTTAAGATGTATCATTATTGTTCCGTACTTTCTTTGCTAAGTAAGCTTTAGTTAAGAATACATAAAGATAACTTTAAAACTGTTGAAATTGTGTTAATTTATTTCGTAAATGACATAAACTAAAAAAAAATATATGTATAAAAATTTGTTTTTAGCTTAAAAACAAAATAATTTAAAATTCTAATATACTATTACAGGGGTCAAATATTCTTTATTTAGTGTAAAAGAAATACTTGATGAGTATTTATTTATTACTTATGTAATAATACCTAAAATAATTCAGATTTGTTTTCTTGGCTAATTTCTCAAAACAATGTTTTTTAATTATGTCCCTTTTCAGCCGATGTGTCGATATATAAAGCTACTACGTTAGTTTATAATAAATTCTTTTTGTACCATTTTTTTTTTATATTTGATTAGCCATGTATAAATTTCAAACTTTGGTTGTTTTTCTTAAACTGTGCTGTGCTTGGCAAGGAATGTTGGTTTATTGACTGTAAATTCTAATGTTAATTTTTTTTTTGTATATTTCTAATGCTTAATGGTTTAATTAATATTGATTATTATGCTCTTTTAATGAGTGTAGGGATGTTTTTTTTGTATATCGATTATCGATATGAGTGATATTGATTTATTAATTCTAGTAACTTAAAGTTTTTTTTTTTTTGGGTTATTCGTGTTATTCTTGTTGACAAATGTAAATTCTTTTTTTGTATGCTTAATAAAATTAAGAGGCAGGCATGCGCATTAATAAAATTCATTTTCAATTATATGTAATCATAAATCAAGATCGGTATTAATCAAGAGAGTTTTTTTTTTGGTAGTTTTTGGTTTTATTAAACATCAGTGATGTATGATTTGATTTTATACCTAATGAATGCGCAGAAACAGCTATGCCATTAGTAACCAATAATATTTTATTTTTAATGTCTTAAATTAATTTGTGGAAACAATTTTATTTATTTTTGGTATGTTCTGTCAACGACGATAGCACGAATGGCCTGTTGTTTGAATAGTTGTATTTAATTGATTAATTTAGTTGATTCTGTATTTTGAGGACTTGTACTATTGAATAGTTCTCCTTGGGCCTTCGGCCACTTCTTTTATTTGATACCATTGTTTTTTTTTTCTGTAAATTTATTTAAGGCCCTCAGCCAATTCTTTCGTTAATTATTTTTTTTTATCCTGTAAATTTATTTAAGGCCCTCAGCCAATTTTTCGTAAATTTTGGCCTCAGCCGGTTCCTTTGTTTGTTTGTTTGTTTCCTTTGAGATTTAATAATGTACTTAAGGCCTTCAGCCAATTCTTCTGTTATTTTTTTTTAAATTTTGGGAAATTTATTTAAGGCCTTCAGCCATTTGCTTTGTTTTGTATTAAACTTTAATTTTTTTATGGTTCAAATTTTAATGCCTACCGATGTTTGTAGGGCCTCCAAATTCAAGTTTAATTCCAAATTTGGATACCTTACCAAATTTACGTTCAAACTGACGTCCAAACTCAAGTATAACTCCAAACTTAAGTATAACTCCAAATTCAACTTTAACTTGTGATTTGCCTCAAATTTTACTCCGGCCGTTCAGGAAAACAGGCAACCTTTTATTAATTTATTTTTTTAAACCCAATTACTAATCCTAATTTATGTAACTTGAAAACTTAAACCTTTTTTTAATTTATGAAATTTAAAACGTCAAGAAATTATTTCAAAATAAATGTAATTTGTTTTTAATCTTTTTGAGTTTTATTTAGCTCACCTGATACCAGAATAATTTGTATTATTATATTATTATTATTTATTTATTTTTTTTTCTCTTTAATGAGTATTGACCAAGTCAGTTTTTTTTTTCAATGCTTATATGCTAACTTTTTTGTTTTGTCGTGCACTGGTGTGTGATCGCCCAAGCAAGCTCCTATAACATCTAGGGGACTTCCAGTTTGTAGTCCGTAAGAAAACTGGTGGCGCCATAACGAACTCACTATTCCTCACCCTGAGCTGCGGGTAGGTTTGCACGCACACCTACAGCTTGCTTTGGCGTGAAGCTAACCTGTGCACAGGATAAATTTCGTATTAATTTTCTTACTTTTCCTTTTTGAGCAATTGGTGTGACTCATCATAGTCACATCAGTTTTTATATAAACACTGCTTTTAAAAAAAAGTGCGTGGCAAGATCATGTTTCGAAAATAACAGGGGTCATATAAATTATTAGTAATATTATAATTTTTTGTTATAAGTGTTCTTATTACCACCATATTTTACCTCGTATTGTATTTTAATTTTTTCCGTTTATTGTAATTTTGCTGCTTAGATTATAAATAGATATATCATGCAAATGCAAATGCGTATGGTTTTTGAGTCATCATCAAAAATCGAATTTTGTTTTTTGTTAATAACAATCGCAATTTTTATTGGCGGAAAAAATCCTGTAAATTTTGTACCTAACCCCGTATACTTACTTTTTTAAAACTGGGACTCCGCGAATAATTCTCATAAAACGGTTGCTCGAGGTATTTTCGAGCAAACGAAAATATTTGTTTCGATTTCTTAATATTAAGACCTTGAGGCAACATCTGATAAAACATTTGGGTTAATTTTAGAGACATCAGTCATTAAGAATGTATTTATTTAAAATATTATCTTAGGTATGGACGAAAAGTACCCCAGCAACGAATTTTAAAATGGTGAAAATACACTCAGTCTTCCAGAACATAAGTGCTAATACATTGTTTGACGTTTTACACGATCCAGACTACAGGAAAGAGTGGGACGAGCACATGATGATATCCACTGAAATTGGGTATTTGAATCCCAATAATGACGTCGGATACTATGCCTGTGAGTATTTGAGTTAGTTTTTCTCTTTAGTAAACAGGGTGGTCGTAAAGTAAGGAATAAATTCATTATCGCATAAACCACTTTTTTTTAAATCGTTTGAACCCGTCGATTTTGTTTTTCGATCACGCACATTCTGAGTTAGAACGTCCCGATTTGCCACATCATAATATCTGTTTACAACAAGATGGTACTTATCCACATTTCGCTGTGAAAGTTCGTACTTATTTGGACGATATTTTTTCAAACAGGTGGATTTTTTAGAGGTGGTTTTATTGAGTGGCCGCCAGGTCACCCGATTTAACACCACTGGACTTTTTTTATGGGGGTACCTTAAGGGAAAAATATTCAAAAGCCAGACAAGAAATTTGGCAAATTACACCCCAAATGGGTCAAATTGTTCAGCAAGAATTTGTAGATCGGTTAGGCAGCAAGGGCAGAGGCACTAAATACACCAGGGGGGCACTGTGACATCATGGGCAAGTGAGAACTGTGGCTCTTTCGATGAACCAGGATAGCATCTCCCCAGTTTTTGACCTCATGCACAAGGTGGACATGGCAACGGCAGATGACTGGGCTCACAAACGCTGTGGGACACCAAGCGAAGAAACAGTTAAATACACGGATGGCTTGAGGAAAGGAGGCCGCACAGGCTTCGGTTTCTATGTAGAAAGGACGAACTATAAGTTCTATGGAACAATGGGAAAATAAACCGTATTTCAGGCGGAGGTTATGGCAATAGCCAAAGCCATAGAATACTGCCTGAATAGAAGATACAGATACATATTACTGACAGTAAGGCAGGATGGGGCGCTAACAAATAAAGTGCAAGATCGAACTAGAAATAGATGTCGGGAAGCAATTAATAAACTAACGAAAACCGCCAGAGTCACCCTGCAATGGGTCCCTGGACACAAAGGGATCCGGGAAGAAATGGCTGGCAAACTCGCCAATTTGGGAGCTGAGGATCATGGACCTGAATATACCGTGGGAATCTCTTACAACACGGATATGACAGAGATAGCAACATGGATAGAGAACTGGAAAAGAACAAAAAGCCAGACAATCAAAGGCTATTATTGGGGAAGAACTATG
>JAHBCN010025403.1:0-11291 GCA_019359885.1 Listronotus oregonensis | reverse complement strand
AACAATCAGTTTATGTTTTATTATTAGTATAAGTACTCTGTTCTTTGTGTTGTTGAAAATATAAGTATAAACCTATTTGTTTAATAATGTGCATTGTTGTTTTAACGCTCTATGGTGAGTTTTTTGTGTTTTTATTTAGATGACACAAGTTTTACTAACTTTGTCCCTAAAACCTAAGTTTTAGATTTTCCTACCGACCTAAAACTAAGAAACCAAAAACGAAAAAAATATGTTATAAAAAAAGGTCAAAGAAAACCTAAATCCATTTAGAAAATGTTTCTTTTATATCGTATTTTCTTTGTGTTCATTTAAAATCATTTTATTAGAAGTATTCTTTAGAATTTTACGCAAAAAGAAATAAATAATTTGGCTATTTCACATTTGTTTAATAAAAGAAATCCCACAAATATGGCTCTTTTCAGTCTTTTTTTTTATCTTGGGACAGTCCACGAAGGCTGATGCCTAAGTACTAACGTACCGTGGGTGTCTTCAGTGTGTTGAGAGGGAGTTTGTTCACACGGGACTTACATTTTTGGAGATTGGGAGGAGAAGGAAAACCTTTTGCGGGCAGCAGGTTCCATAGTCTTGACACTCTAGGGATGAAGGAACGAAGAAAGCGGAAAGTTCGGGGCCTCTCTAACTGAACTGTAAAAGGATGCATAAAAGTAGCACTACGTGTTGCTCTGTTGGGAGCTGCCAGAGAAGGAATTATACTGGCCAACTCCTCTGAGCAGAAGCCGTGAAAATACCTATAGAAGAGCGACAGATCCCCTACAGCTCGACGGTGGGCAAGAAGAGGAAGCCTTTCTGTGAGCGTTGGATCATTAATAAGACGAACGGCTCTTCTTTGAATGAAGTCCAGAATGCTAAGGGTTGTAGGATACGCCATTCCCCAGACATGGGAACAATATTCTAAAGAGGGTCTGATTTGGGATACATACAGAGTGTACAGATTCGAAGAAGAGAAATATTTTCTGGTTTGGAAGAGAAATCCAATCTTTTTTAAAGCTGCCGAAGCTATGGATAAAATGTGTTTGTGCCAGTTGAGGTTATTCTCAAAAGTAACGCCGACAAGATTAAACGACTCTTTGTTCTGCAGAACTTGGCCGCTCATATGTAAGGGATGAGCATTTGCAGACTTTTTCGCGACAGCGAACAGACTTGTTTTGAGGCATTAAACTGAACAAGATTTTTGGCGCCCCAATCCAACATAAGTTTGAGGTCTTGTGAAAGAGATTTTCTGCATTGACCTGCGCTTGTTTTCGATATCAGATTACACGGTGGCTTAAGAAATTGAATACTAGAGTGGAGGGTACTATCGTCAGCAAAACTATGAATGGGATTGATTGTGGAAGAGAGAAGATAGTTAATGTGTAGAAGAAACAGCGTGGGTGCCAGCACTGAGCCCTGGGGCACCCCAGCATTAATTTGGTAGAAGCTGGAGGAATGACCATCTACACTAACTGATATACGTCGATTAGAAAGGAAACTGGAAAGCCAAGAGCAAAGCTTAGGTGGACGACCGTTATTTAATGGACCTGTAAAGCGTAGTTTAAGTCATTTAGTTTAAAAATAAAGTGGTTATACAAAACTGCACTCATGGCTTTTTATAAAGAAACAGAGATAAACAGATAAACTAAAGAATTTAACGGTAAATTACAGATTTACCCAGACTAATATACTTTTCCCCTCGCTGGCTCGCTCTCCCACTTTACTCTGGTTCGCTCGCAGTTTTTCGCGTTTCGCACGACTTTCAGAGACTTTTTTCACCGATTTTCCACCCCCTAAGCGAAAAATTCAAAATATTGAGAGAAATATTTTGGTCTCTACTTTCATATGCCGTTTCCAGAATTAAAATATATTGATCCGCCTTAAAACGGCAAGCCTCGCAAAAAAAGCCATTAAATTTTTGACGACCCCTAAATGGAAAACTGTACATCCGATAGAAAACATCTTCCACGTAGTTAAACTACACATTATTACCCATTATTTCTCAAAAAATTACTCCTTAACCTTGAACCGATTTTTTGAAAACGGACGATTTGCAGTTTTTCCGGATTTTCCCGGCAAGAAATACTCGAAGAAAATCCTATAAAAAACCATTTTGTAAGGTTTTTAATTCTCCAAAAAAGTCTTTAATAGTTTTTGGGTTATACGCGAAAAATCAAAAAATTACCTTTTGTTTACAGTTTTTATTGTTTAAACAATTAGTGTAAACAAATTCGCTGGGAGAAACCCGGTGTTTTCATCTATTTACATATTTTAAAAGGTTGCACAGGTTCTTTCCGGCTAATTTTAAGTTTAAAAAAAGCTCTTTTTTGCTCTGTTAAATGGCCTATATTTAGTTTAACTACGTCCTATATTATAAATACGCTCCTACAGATTTGGGTTCCCAAACTTACATCGTTTTTGTCAAACATCTTCTAACCCTCGTTTTCCATTTAGAACTAAGTTTTAAAGGGTTTCCTTGTTAAAAGTAGATAATTTCAACATTCGATAAAGTTATTAGTTTGGACACGTCTAACATCCCTCGGTAACTAATTAAGTTGGGCTAAAATTCTAAGACCGGCTTAAATGTATCCTTTCGTTTTTAAGCTAGGATTTCGGTTGTCAAATAATTATGTTCTAAAACTACGCCAGGCAAAGTTCCAGCCTGATACCCGCAGTGTGTATATAACACGAAACGTTTTAGCGTGTTTTTTACCTATAATAACTTCGTTATCGTTCTACATAAAGGTATAAGATTTGATATGTAAATTGACACAAGTATTCTATTTACCAGTGAAAAAAATTGGACTCTCATGTCAAGGGGTTTCTGAGATATTTGATTTTGAAAATCTCCCATTTTACTATTGATTGATTGACTAGCTCCCTTACTCATCGACTCATTAAAATTATGGGTCACTTCCTGAGAAATTAAAAACTTAACATTTTTTTTATGTAAGTAGGTTTTACGACACTACTAAACAACGACAATTGCTACATTTTATCTGTCAGACCCCTAATCAGGGGCAATTTAAAGAACTCTAAACGATCAATTTTCCTAATTCATATTCAGTCTAAAGGTTATAGTCTAGGAGGAATCGTGAAAAACCGAAAACTATTCCACCTCAATTTTTTTACAATCCTCTTTAAATTGCCCATGAGGATATAAATGCCCGGATCAACCTGGGCCAATTGTTTAAAAATGGTTTTTTAACAATTGCAAGTTTTATATTTTAACCGGAATTTTTTTATTTTTCTTTTTTAAATACAAAAAATAGGTTTTAGATTTTTTAGATAGAGTTAATTTTTGAATACTTTTACCCATGAAAAATATTTTAAAAAAGAATATAAATAAACTTTATTTAGGAGTATATCCCGTTTCGGGATGCGATTGGTGGCATGGTATTACCTTCCCCGCCACACCAACAAGTAGAAAATTTTTACTCCTACTTTTTTTCTTACGATCATTTTTCGCACAATTGTTGCTAGACTGCCTCTAGCAGTATATGTTCGAAGGTTGTGATGGATAACTTGAGTAGCTTTCTAGTGATAAAAATTTTTCCGCGCTTTAGAACATGGTCTGCTCCAAAGAGTTTAACAATAAAAAATGGTTTTTAATTTGCATGGCACTTTTCATCACGGGAACAGTGTAAAAACGCTCTTGAGCTACACCAAACCCTATAAGAACTTGACTAGAAACTTACTCTTGCGTGCGTGTAAAAATTATTATATGTATATGCGCTGTTTTTGAAAGTGGAAAAATCCTTTCATCGCGATGCAAAAGTCTTAGATCAAGTTTTACACCCTGGGCTGCGTTGGGCTTTGATTTCGAACGAGGTATTGGGGCAAATCGAACATATACCACAGCGGGTCTCTAAGGGTTTTTTTAGTACCGCATGTTATAGCTTTGAACACGCCTTAACCTAAGAAACAAGAAGCATTTTCTAGGTTAATTTTGTTAATTAATACATATATAAACACACAACTAAACAAAACAGTATAATAATATTACATAACAAGTGTGGTAAGTAGATTTTTAGCGCACGCAAAGTGAAGTATGCAAAACGAGCCAAAGGCGTATATATTATCTATATATTATCTGTATGTTGGGTAATTTACGTGAAGAGTAATAATTGTTAAACGATGTTTAAATAAACGATTTTTGAAAAGTCCTTAGTACAAACGATCTTACCGCACTAGTGGGGTAAAGTAACAGTTACCCAAGGAAGTTTAAAGGTGTATGGAAGCCCAATACTGTAGAACAAAATTGTCCAGGCCTGCAGGGCAGCGGGAATCGGGGGATTGGCCCCGCGGAGTTTGCGCAATGAATAGTACGTCAGAGCCGGACTTCCAAAATTCTTTGTTACTATCTATAAAGTTGACATCATCAAATGTCAAATTCAAGCATTCACTGTTTTTTTTTATTATTTTTTGCACAAAATTGTTGGTTATTAAACGATACTACCATAGAATATTTAAAATTATTGTGTAATATTGAATTTTATATCATCTGATATAATATGGAAAGAATAGATGGCGCCACATTACAGCCTTCTATTTAAATGGTCGATATTTTTGGGAGTTTTGTATTTTTACCAAAAATCCTAGTAAATAAATAAAACACGATTTTTTAAAAATAAATTTCAAACATTGTATGATAGTTTCATGTACTTTCACCAATTTTGTGATAAAAGAAGGCAAGGAGTGTAAATGAGTTTAATCTTATCCTAAGATTGTGGTTGTACATTAAAAAGTGAAAATTTTTATAACTGCTTTTACATATACTTTTCACTAATAACAAACATTCATGAGCAGAATAACAGTGGTTAATAAGTTTAGTAACCTTTGGTACCTACAGTAACCGGTAAATATTATGTTCTACAGTATGTCGAGCTTAAAAGTTGAAAGTAAGTTTAAGACACCAAAAATCTAATTTTTTTAAACAAATACAGAAAAAGCAAAAAGGAACTTTAACATAAAATTGTACTTTCTTTTATTCAATTAGAGGGACCTGTATAAATCAAAATTTGCCTGGTCTGCCCAGTAATTGATAATTTTGATCCTTTAAAAGAATGTACTAAATTATTAAATGAAATAAAAATACCTAAATGTTAACCTTATTTCTTTTTAATAAACCACAGAAATACACAAACATTGTGGAAATCATCTAAAAGATAGTTAAGATTGCCTTACTTTTCTCACTGCTATTTCCTATGAAATTTTCATTTTCTGTAATTCATAATTGATATATTATTATTTATTTGGTTACCTAACGTTACGTCTCATAAGAAGCACCTAATTTAAATATAAGAAATACTTACCTAAAGTAAAAAATGCCGGGTATGTTACCCTTAGATTTCCAAGATAAAACCATACAACCTCTAGTCATTTTATTACGATATTATAAGTAACAAACAATAAACACAAAATTATAGTCACAATTTAATAAACACTAATCACTAAAATAAGACGGTTTCTATCAATCCAAAAAACTTCTGCAACCACAAAATATAATCACACAAAGCAAAACAATCGAAACTAATACGGCTCTCATAAAAGTATAATGTGTTGCCTAACTACACACTGATTTATCAGTGTGTAAGTAGGCAACACATTAAATTATTTCGTGGAATTTCGTTATTGCGCAAAATCGGCGGGGACAACTCTGACAGATATTTTCATACTGGGCTGGACATTTTTTGATCGAATGGGCCATGGCAATGGGCTTCCATACACCTTTAAACTTCCTTGCAGTTACCACACTAGTCCGGTAAAGTGACACTTACCACACTTAAAATAGTGTTTGTAACCTTAGTTACTGCACGGTTGTAGATGAAATTATTTTAATTCTTTTGTTTTAAAAAGAATAGATAGATAATAAACAGCGGTAAGTAATAAAATTCTTTTTAAATAAATAGTTTTACTAATATATATTACATTAAAACAGCAATTTTTTAGGAAAATAAAGCAAATATTTTGTCTACTCTAGATGTAAAACCTGTATTTATCAGTCAAATGTAATAAGCATATTAAAGAACCTGTTAAAAACCAAATTTAAAAAAGTTCTGCATAGTAGTCATTTGAGCTATCTATTGTACTGTTAAAAAAAAAAAAAAATATAAAATTACTTTGTTAGAGTGCCAACCCTATTTTTTTTTATATTCTATGCAAGGTAATTATTTTTTCAATGTTTTATTGATTTTCAACGCAAAATCCCGAACTATTTTTTTTTACAAATAAGTAAATTTAAAAAATCATGTCCTGTTGCCAAGAGTTTTTCTTTTTATCTCTTTGTTAAATTTAACATACTGTTAAGTCCATTGCTTACTTTAACAACGCGATCGCGCTCGTCCGTTAAAATAACAGTTCTTAATACATTGTAACTATTTTAAATAAATTTAATTTCTATAATTCCAAAGTTATTTTAAATACGCTAATTTTATTATTAAAATGCCCAGTTTCTCAAAACTGACCTTTTTTAGTTGTGGTTAGTTGTGGTTAGTCTTACTATTATTCTAGAGCTACGTTATGTAAAATTAGGGACAATTTTTTATTCAAAAATCTTGGCCTACTAAAGTACTAAGATGGACCGATTTCTTTTTTGGTTTGACTTTATCAATAAAAAAACTATCTGTATTAATTAAAAAAGAACATTCATTTAGACAGACAGTTTAGCAAAAAAATTGCCAAGTCAAAAAAAACTAGGTCCAATTTTAGATCTTAGTATGCAAGTTACATCCTGTATATTTACTTAATAAGCATTAAATGCCACTCCTAGTAATAGAGATAACAAAATAAATGTTATAAATATAGCTAAGAATCATATTTTTAAGCCCACTTCTGTTAGTTGAGCCAAAACTGTTGTAACTTTAGTTTTCGTTCCCGTTCTTCTCAAAAATAAATTTTGTTACAATTTTCGAAGTCTGGTGAAAAATAAAAGTGTTTTTCTCAAGAAAAAATTGTTTTTTAAAAACATCATTCCTTCGGCCCGTATTGTAACTGGCGCAGTCAAGGTAGCATTTTGGGACGTGTTAAGGGAATAGCGCGGTTTTTTTCAAAAATTCGCCCAAAAGAAAACCTACGGAACGTCTGAGAAGTTTTCGAAGCAGATAGTACCGATCTAAGGTGGCAAGAAAACGACAACGACGGAGGAAGTGCCGTGTTAGATAGTGCCGATCTAAGGCGACGCACGACATCAAAAATCCTAAAGGAAAAACTTCAACGCGGCCAACTTCAGCAAGTCCCTGGAGAATTTCCAACGTCCAACAGTGTGTTCAATAAGGACCTGAAGATATGATTGGACCAGGGAAGGTGATTCGTATGGTAGATAGTGCCGATCTAAGGCGCCATAAGAAGCCATCAAGAATCCCGATTCTCTAGGCCTAGGTTAAGGTAGATTTAAGAAGAACCAAGAACTAATGAAATTGATACCAATCTTCGTAGCACTATGGTCCCTCACCGAAGGAAACACCCCCAAATACCACGACTTAAATGATAATCCAGGAATCTTACCCTATAAGATGGGTAATGCCTTAAAAGCAACAAATCATTGGACATTTATACAAATATTTGATATGAATAGTTTATTTAGTGAATTTTTAGATATAAATAATAAATACAATATTCTTAAAGAAAACATTAAAAACTTTACTAAATATAATCACATAACTGCTGATAATTTACAGCAAAAAATCTATAACCAAATAAATCAAATAATTCCAACTAAAACACACAAAACACGTGCATTAGTAAATGCCTTAGGTAGCATAATTAAAGCCATTACAGGCAATCTAGATCAAGACGACGCAGAACGAATTGACAATAACATAAATATACTTAAACAAAACCAAGAAAACGAAAAACTTGCTGACAAACAAATGACTATACTTAGCAAATCAATCAATAATTTTGAAGAAATTATAAAAAACGTATCTCATAACCAAAAAACTCTTAATCTACGAGTTAATGAACTCATACATGTAATAAATAACGTTGAAATCGAAGAAACCAATCTTTTTGAATTTTTTCGCATTCATATGGTATTTACCCAAATAACTACTTATTATCAAAATATTTACGATATTTTAGAAAATATTCAAACGGCAATTACTTTTGCAAAATTAAATACTTTTCATAGCTCTATATTAAACCCAGAATTATTTTTAGATGAGTTGCAATTATTAAATAATAAACTAACATTTGAAAAACTGTCATTTGAGCCAGTAATAAACAATGTTTTAAAAATAGAAAACACCTTAGAGATAAGAAGTTATTCTAAAAATAAACAGATAATCTTTGTCATTGAGGTCCCACTAGTAGAGAAAGAAAATTATAATTTATTTCAGCTATTTCCCTTACCTAAAAGATATAATAAGCATTATAAAATCATTGTGCCTAATTTTGAATATTTATTAATAAATGACTATAATTTTGGTTATTCTAATCAACCATGTAAACTAATTGTTAATAATAATTATTTATGTACTCATATACATTCCGAAAACTTTTACAATAATATACCGTGTGAAGTGCAACTTTTAAAATATAAACACGAAATCTCCAAATGTAATACATTATTTGTGAATATCGAAAATTTGCAACTTCAGAATATCGACGAAAATAAATGGATTTTAGTCACCAATACAGATCTTGTCGCTATCGAAACATGCGAAAACTCACAGAATAATGTGTTATTAAATGGGACATATTTAATAGAATTAAGTTTCCCCTGTAGCTTAAAATTAGGAGATATTGTAATAACTGGTTATAAATATAGTAAACATACCTTTCAAAATATTCCTTTACCAAATATTAATATTAATCTAACTCATAAAACATTGTATAAAAGGTAAAACGCTCAATTTAAAAAATATAAATTTTAATAAACTAAACAATTTGCAGGAAGAGATTAATCTTCAAAAATCAGAAAATTCTAAATTATGAAATACGAGTATTTATTTTAATAAAACTAGCTTTTGGACAGTTTTACTCTACCTAATTATTTTTATCGTAATATCATTTCTTTTATGGAAGTATTTATGGCCTATTTATCTGAAGTTTAAAGAAAATAAAATCAATCAAAATGAAATCTATTAAAAAATTAGGTCATAAAAACTTAATAAGTGTATATGCCCTTCTAGGGGTGGAGGAGTTACATCCTGTATATTTACTTAATAAGCATTAAATGCCACTCCTAGTAATAGAGATAACAAATGTTATAAATATAGCTAAGAATCATATTTTTAAGCCCACTTCTGTTAGTTGAGCCAAAACTGTTGTAACTTTAGTTTTCGTTCCCGTTCCTCTCAAAAATAAATTTTGTTACAATTTTCGAAGTCTGGTGAAAAATAAAAGTGTTTTTCTCAAGAAAAAATTGTTTTTTAAAAACATCATTCCTTCGGCCCGTATTGTAACTTGCAGCTTTAAGATGCCGATATTTTGGATGAGGACTTGGCCCTTATTTTTTGGTGAGATTGAATTTAACAGCTTGGCGTATTAACCCAATTTTACAACTGAAACACTAATTAAGAAGGGTGGAAAGTTTAAAATCTTCATTGTGGAGTTGTTTCTTATTCGTTAATTACTAAACGCAAAACGTTTTTAGGGGGATAATTATCGGACTTTTGGGCTGAAAGACGATAATAACACAAAATTAAGTCCTTGGTGTAGTATGTATACGAGGCAAGTTGGAATTTATATCTAAAAATTAATTGTTCAGGGTTATCCAACGAAAACTTAACGAGACCATATTTGTGGTTTTTCTCGTATTAAAAAGATGTAAAAACAGCCATCTTAAGTATTTTTTTCTGTAACATCTTAAAGAATACACAGAAAAATGATTTGAATTAAAATAAAAAAGATCCGACATAAAATTATTATTTTCGAAAAGAAAGACCGTATTTATTGGTTTGTTTTTGGAAGCTCCCTTTTTTTTCAATAAATTTTAATAAAAAATGCTTTGTACTCATTTTTACTAACAACAAAATTAACATAATTATGTTTTACTTTACCTTATATGTATTAAGAGTAGTAATAAACGATATACTTTACAGAATATTAACTTTTGTGTTTTGGCATTTCAGATATTTATTGTAACATTTTTTTTATTTTATAATTTGCATTGCAAATTTCCTGTTATAAATTAAATTAATTCCGTTGTTGCTAATTTTAAAACAATTTTTTTAAATTAAAATGTATCAAGAAAAAAAAACGAAACGCTTACTAAAAAGAACCAATAAATTAGGGAATTGGTAATTTTATGCCGTAGCTCCTTTTAATTCAAATTATTTTCACAAGATTTATGTCGAGGTTAAACTGAATTTCGTAGAATATTTATAAAAAAATAAGAAGTAAACTTGCATCTAATTGTAATACTATTAGAGTACTTTCTCATATATTAGAAGAATTTTCCATTTTAAAATTTTAGAAATATTTACCAGTATCATATTTACGGTCGAGTGATGATTGCGTTGTTAAATTTAGCAATGGACTTAGCAATTGTTAAAAGTTAACAAAGGTTTAGAATGTTTAACAAAACGTCATTGTCAGTGTTATTCAATGATTTTAGTAGGCATCTTGTCAAAATCTGACATTTTGTTAAACATTCTAAACCGTTGTTAACTTTTAACAATTGCCAAGTTAACAACGGTTTAGAATGTTTAACAAAACGTCATTGTCAGTGTTATTCAATGATTTTAGTAGGCAACCTGTCAAAATCTGACATTTTGTTAAACATTCTAAACCGTTGTTAACTTTTAACAATTGCTAAGTTAACAACGGTTTAAAATGTTTAACAAAACGTCATTGTCAGTGTTATTCAATGATTTTAGTAGGCAACCTGTCAAAATCTGACATTTTGTTAAACATTCTAAACCGTTGTTAACTTTTAACAATTGCTAAGTTAACAACGGTTTAAAATGTTTAACAAAACGTCATTGTCAGTGTTATTCAATGATTTTAGTAGGCAACCTGTCAAAATCTGACATTTTGTTAAACATTCTAAACCGTTGTTAACTTTTAACAATTGCCAAGTTAACAACGGTTTAGAATGTTTAACAAAACGTCATTTTCAGTGTTATTCAATGATTTTAGTAGGCAACCTGTCAAAATCTGACATTTTGTTAAACATTCTAAACCGTTGTTAACTTTTAACAATTGCTAAGTCCATTGCTAAATTTAACAACGCGATCATCACTCGGCCGTTAGTCTCTTTACAGCAATTCGCTATATTTGTAAAGCTTTGTATAAAGACTTATGTAAACTATTATTTATATCAAAAATAATTTTAGCACTTACTTCTTTTATTT
>JAHBCN010025402.1:0-11244 GCA_019359885.1 Listronotus oregonensis | reverse complement strand
CACGTCTTTTGAAGCACCGCCATTAAATTTTTTGAGCTTTTGTTTGCCCCAAATCGAAAAGAGCATCTTTTGAATTTTTGTCAAATTGGGGTTTCCCAAGGGGAACAAACTTTTTTCACAGCTTAATGATCATGCAAAATTTTATTTTAAACTAATGCCTAAAGTTGCCTAAATCTCACAGTTTGTCACGTGACGATCTTGCAATATTTGTTTTTGCACAGCTTCAATATTTCGGGCAAAAACAACGATTTTGGCCGACCTTCAGAATCTCGTCGGTGAGTGAACGGCGACCTCGATTAAATTCATTATACCAGCGCTTCACAGTGGCAAAGGATGGGGCTTCGTTACCAAAAGTGGAAGTTAGCTGATAAATGCATTGCTGTCTTGATAATCCACGTCGAAAATCGTAATAAATCATGGAAAAAAATGTTCACGATTTAATTCCATTTTTTCGCTGACCCCTATTTTTAATTAACTGTAAATACTAATCGCGGTCCAATAACAAAATGTTCTAAATTAATTATAGTAAAAAATGCCAAGCTTTCCCAGCGAAAAGTTAGTTTGGGTCTGACAACACGCAGGTTCCCAAGGCTCAAAATATAAGTAGTGCCCGGGCGGTTACACTGGATAAAATTCGTAAAAAAATTTTTTCCCTACGAATTCGTATTTATTTTATTTATATGACAGTATACTACCAAACTGTTTACACTGGATGGGGGACATTCTTGGATTCTGTGGATTGTTTGGGTTCTAAACCCCTATATATTGGGAAAATGAATTCAATATCTGAGTTTTTTTTTTTTAAACACCCCCCTTAATAAAACTTCTATTACAGGAAAATGGGCCGAAGTTGTTGGGTAATAAATTTTTTTATCAAATCCCTATTATTATAGTATTTACTGGTTTGATCCCTTAGAGACCCCTTTTATTTGGATTAAAACAATCAATTTTTCACAATCCATTTTTACCACTTACATAAACTACCTACCACCACCACCGTCAAATAAATTTTTAGAAAATCAAATTTTTTTTGGTCAAGGAAAACTTCGTACGAATTTGGACGAATTGTACGAACGGATTGTGGCCAATAAAACCCAAACTTGCATATAAAAAAACCAAAATTTTTTGTTAAGGTAGGATGAAATCGTATAAAAAAGTACAAATTCGTACGAACAAATTTTCGTAGAATTCATTCAGTGTAACTGTCGCCTAACTATGTATATTTGTCAGGAAAAACCTTTAAAAATATTATTTAACAAAAAAGAGTTTACCGGATTACTGAAGTATAAAATGATCGCACAATAGAATTTCAGTTCTTGGTCATGTCATAAAAATATTTTAACTCAAGGGCCCTTTTAAAGGGTTTTGTTAATTGTATACTTTTTTTAACATATTTTTAGGTTGGTACCTTTTAAAAATTTACTAAAATATTAACCGAAATAGCTGGCAATGGCAAGAAAAATAGGGCCCGCCGTATTTTTTTTATGAAAAAAAAACTGTAATTTTTAAAAAAACCAAACTGTAGAATATTTTTAACTTTATATTATTGCAGTCAACCCTTTCTTAATTGAGTATTACAATATAATTAACCATAGTAAATGTTTTTACAGTTTGTATCATTTCTGGCATTAACTTTTTTCTTGCTAAAATGTTTCTTAGCTGCCCCCGCTCGTTGTGGCTTTTAAAAATTGCTGCAATATTTCTTTGGGGGCGGGCCACCTTTTGCAGCTCCCCGGTTGTTTTGGTGTTTTTTTCAGTACCTTTTGGTACTAATCTAAGATTTTCCCATTAGTTAAAATATATGTATATAACAAAGACAACTAAAAATGTATTTGTTCCTTTTTTTTTTACCCCATTGTCTAAACAAATTGCAGAAAAAAAATCTCTATTCAATAATTATCCCGTTTTAATATTGCAAAAAGTAAGGAATTTTTTTTTTCAGTATAAACAAAATTAACAGCTTAGCTGATTTCCCTTTTTGCAAGAGGCTGGAGGAATTATATATTAGACAGAATGATATACGAGATAGAATGAAGTTGTATATCTGAAAAATCCCAAATTTAAAAACCTTTTGGTTGGGAGAAAATCCATGCAAACCTAAAAGGGTAAGTAAAAAAATATTTTTTATGAAGGGTTTTTTGTAAGTTTTAAAAAAATTTTTTTCATTTTTTTTTTAATTTTAAAAAATCGGATGTATAAGTTGGGCACTGTCTGGGGGTTTTTTTTTATTACCAAAATTGTAATAACACGAATTGCGACAGTCCAGTTTTGAGTAGGTAATATAGTATATATGTTTATATTTAAATAATTAGGGTAAACCTTTATTTAAAAAAAAAATATTTTTTTTATTTTACCGAACAAGGTAGGTTGAAAAAATTTGTAATAACGAGAACTAATTTGAACAACTAATTGTTGTGGTAAAAAAAAATTAAATATTCATTTTTATAATAAAAAAATTTTTGAGTTTTCTTTGTTTTTTTCACCTACTAGAACACCACTGATTTTTGATATAGAGTAATTAGTATAAAAGGGTGATGCCCTGGGTATGCAGTTTGGTGGTTTTGTTAAGGGGGAAAATTGTTTAAAAAGGCAAAGTAGCATATACATGCACAATTCAAGGCCGTCAAAAAACACCCGAAAAGAACAACGCCAAGGTATTGTTGTGAGAAGTCAGTTCAAGTGCTCATAAAAATAAATAATAGTAACATAGATATGAAGGCTGTAAAAAAAAATGTGGAATATCTCATCTAGAAGACAGAAAAAAGTAGATCTATTTTCCCCTTTGAGTTTCGATTTCTTTTTATTTACAAATTTTATTATTTTTTTTAAAAAAGTTATGATTTTATGATATTTGCCTAACATTTTGATAGTTATACATGCAAGTTCGTTGTAATTATGTAATTGAGAGTCGTAAGTTAAAAGTATAGGGCACCGCCTGATCTGCAGGTGCTTTTTTTTTTGATAAGACTTTAATTTTTATGAATGTTTTCAGATAGTAAAATAGATTACGGGGGGGTTGCCTGAAAAAATTTAGCCGCAATTTAAAAAAAAAACAATTTTTAGCTTTTAAAAATTTTAACAAATGGGGTACCTTAGACCAAAATTTTGAGGAACCCAAAAATGTAATAATATAAGGGTGCCCATAAAAAAATTAAAAATAAAAAAACATTTCCGGTGAAACCAAAAGCCCCGGAAGTCACGTGACTCGAAAAAAAACGTCAAATTTGACGTTATATGTGACTCCATTTTTCTATCTTAAAAGGCAGAAAAAAAAAATAGGATGCTTTTGGAGCACCGGGTATATTCAATTAAATGTAGTTGGGCTAAATTTTTAAGCAACCCTGCTGTAATCTATTCTACTATCATGTATCCTTCATAAAAATTGTTTTTTCAAAAAAAAAAAAAAAAAAATTGCGGGTTTAAGGGGCCAGATCTCGTACTAAAAAAAAAATAGATTTTAGCTTCTATTAGAATTAACTAAGATTGTTTATATTTTAGTTATCGACTGGGGGTAATAAAAGCCCTGCCTCATTTAAAACTTGATAACATTGTATTAGTAAAGAGGAACTTCGAAAGCTCAAAGACGTGGCAAGTAAGTCTTAATATAGTATATATGGGGTGTTTCAAATTTGATTTTTATCTCGGGAACTATAGAAGATGCGTAGACGGTTAAATTGGGACAAATTTTGCCCTTTATATGACTGACAATATGCCGTTTTAAAAGTCTCTGGTCACCATAATCAATTTTTTTTTTATGACCCCATATTGAATATCTACAGTTTTCAAAACCCTTTTCTAATAATACATTTTTAACCCTTATTTTCTTTATTACAATGTCGTTGCCTTTGGCGTAGAAAATTAGTAAGTAATTTTTTTAAGTTATTAAACAATATCAATAAAGTTTATTTTTAAGCTTTTGAATTTATTTTTTCCAATATCTGCAACTTGTAGGGGGGAAGAAATATTAAATATATAATAATTTTTATACTGTTTTTTTCTTTAATTTAATTTAATTTTTATATGTTAATAATAAATATAATAAAAAAGACACAATTTATATTTTAAATATTTTATGACAATAAAAAATAATATTTAAACTATATTAAAGAAAATTTGAATTAGTTATTGTATTTAATAACCAACTTTTAAAAATTTTTTTATTGACCGTAAATGATCCATTTGATTTTATATCATCCAAGTATAAACCCAAATACTGAAAGTTTTTTCCCTTTTTTTTAATAATAATATTCTTATTCTTATTTTTTAAAATATACATAAAGATATTATAAAAACATAATTTTTAATGTCCATTTTTTACTTTCTTTAGATAACTTTTCTGATAAATAAAAGTAATCTTTAATATAAATAATTTTTAAGAACCATTTTATTTTTTTTTGATGATTTTTTTTTAACACTTTCCCAACCCAATCTATAATTTAAATGAATTTTTATTAAAGCAAAGTACATTAATTCTATTAAGTAAATATTAAATAATAATGGTCTTAAAATTGTACCTTGTGGGACACTAAAAAAAAATTATTTTGGAATACTTGTATTTTTTTCCCATTTTGACTTTTGGTCTTTTTCCCAATAATTGTAATTTTTTTAATCTTTCATAGAAAATCCTTTTTTATTAATTTGTTTAAAAGAATTTTGTGACTTATTTAGTTAAAATGACATTTTTGTCATGTATAATTTGTGTTATAATATTATTCGCATTAAAATCGGGTCTAAAAAATTCATTTTTACAAAGTAAATTAAAATTTTAAATAATATAAAAAAAATTAAAATAATTAAACAGATTTATTCTTCATATCTATTAATTCCCTAATTTGTTCTTCATATTTTATTAAAATAATTTCATAATTTTCTGTTTTTTTGCAATATGTTACCACTTTTATAACATATAAATTGAAATTTCGTTTTATTTTAAATTCTTTGCTTTAACTAATAGGTATTTTTTTTTTTTATTAAATTTTTAATGATCCAATTTTTATTTCCTTTTTTAAAATTTCCGTTTGTTTTCTTAATTTTTTCGGGAACCTGTATTTCCAATTTTCTATTTCCATTTTACCATTTTGTCTGACATGAAACTATTGTTTTTTTGTAATTTTTTAAATAATTTTGATTATTTTTTCTTATAACTTGTAATTTTCTTTAAAATTTTCACTATTTTATGTCATTTTTGAAAAATCCATTCCTTTTTGGGATCATTTTTTTTTTTTTTAGAAAAAAAAAATTACTTTAGTCCAATTTTAACATTTAAAATGAAACCATATTTCACAAGAAATGCATTAGATTGATAATTGATTTTAGTTTTTTTTAAGTTAGATTCTCCCACTTACATATTTGATGGTCTAGCATTTTTTTATCTTGGGTTTTAATAATATATTTTTTAACTTTTTTTCCAAATTGTTTTTACATTCAGGTATTTTTGGGGAAAAAAATTGAATTCTTAACTCTCCTGTTCTTTTTTTAAAACATTTTTAAATTTTTTAGTTATGTTTTTCTAATTAAATTTGTTTTTAAAATGTTAAAGTTTTTTAAATTATTAATTTAGTGGTGTTATTGATATATTGCCAAAAATTGTATCAAAATTTTTAAAAAAAAAAATTATCTGGTTTTTGTTTTTATCTTTAACTTTATATGTAATAAAATTATTTTTACTATTTTTATTTTATACTTTCCCCCCAAAATTTTTCAAAAACAAATTTTTAAATTTAAGAAATTTTACTTAACGTTTTGATGAAATATATACAGGTATGATGTATGAAACAAAAAAAAAAATATTATTATTTTTTAATAGAACCTTGCCCCATCCTGATGACTTTCAAGAAGAACGGAAGAAGAGTATTACCTGACGCCCCCCAACAAACAAAGGTATCAGAAATTCTGAACCAGAGACCAGCCCTGTGAAAAAGAAGTCCACCGAGACAAGAGGTAAGAAATTATCAATATGATTTTATTTATTATAATTTTTTTTTTATTACAAGTTGGTGAAACTTTTGAAGTAAAAAAAAAATTAATATCTATATTTTTTTTTTAACCTTTTTTTTGATTTTTATTGTGGTTATGAAAATCCCCCCTAAAGTTTTTTAATAAAAAAAAACTAATGCTTTTATAAATTAAATAATAGTAATTTTGAAAATTTTCTTTTGTGATTTAAGAAAATAAATACTTTTTTTTTTTATTTGCCAAGATAATTTACTGTTTTGTTTAAAAAAAAGATCCTACTTTATCTTTTTTTAAATTTTTAAAGACAGTTACGTAAATTTTCAATTAAAATTTAGAGATGGCTATATCATCTATATTTCTTGCAAGCTTGTTCTAGTTTATGATTTTATAATAGATAAAAAAATAGCATTTAATGATACAATCATACACTTTGTCAAAAGCAAACTTTTTGAATATTTTTCTACTATACCAGATTGCCATTGTTACAGCTTGTGGGTTTTGTTTTAAATAACATATTTTTTTGATGTTTTCATTTTCACTGGTCATATTAACCTATAATACAAAAAATTTTTTCATCTCGACTCATTAAGACAACTGAATACGAGCTGGACAAAGGGAAGACCAATATCCTAGAAAGAGTGCGAAGAGAGTAGAGATTATTCACCTTCGCAGGGGTGGATGAATATTCTTGCAAAGATGTTTGGGAAAATAAAACTTAAACCCTGGCTATAATTTTTTTTTTAAAATAATATTTCTTAGCAATAAAATGAGTTTTCAAACGCGATTTTAGTAAATTTTTTAAATATTTGTATAATTAATTTGATTATTATATGTTAAAGACATTAAATATTGCTATTAAATTGTTTATTATTTATAGCAGAGTCCACCAAAAAGACAAGAGCAAGTTGAAGGGAGGTTATAGCCCTGAAGAGATACATTAAACCCAGAAAAATAGTTATGAGAGAAACCCCCTAGACGACCTAAATATTTATTAAGTAGTTGAAATTTTTTTTTCTGCAGGTTTTTTTGGGAAATTATATATTATGAGTCTACTAAAAATGACTTTTACAATAGTTGTCAGATTTTTTTAAACCTTATGTAATCCTGGTATAATTGTAAATATGGGTAAAAAAAAATGGCATATCTAAACAACCAAGCAACAATAAATTTTGTCTATTTGATGATTTAAATCAAATGTCTTTTGGGGCTTGCAAAAACAATAAAATTTTACTTTAATTATTCTTACAAAAAATCTAAGCCCCCTATAATAACGTTGATTTTTTTCCCCACTTTTTCCAAAAATTAAAAAAAATTTAAAAATCACCCTATCTCCCATATTAACGTATTTTTTGTAAAAAACTTACTTTTTAATAATTTGTTTATAAGAATTTTAACCTTTTTTTCCCTTTGTTTTATTAAAAAAATTAATATTAGAATAGGGTTTTAACATAAGTTATTAAATTTGAAATTTATTGTTGTTTTAAATAAACTTTACATTTAGCTGCTATTTTATCCCCTTTAATATATATATATATATATATATATATATATATATATATATATATATATATATATATATATATATATATATATATATATATATATATATATATATATATAATAAAAAATATTTTTTGGGGCAAAAAGAGGCCCCTTTAAAAAAATGAAAAAAAAAATAAAATACCCCTGGTAGAGTAATTGTCAATAGTAAAAAAATACTTGTTTAAATCGTTGGTTGCGCAAAAAACCGAGAGAGTGGTCTCGCCGTCTTTTTTTAGCGGTTTCGATATTAATGGGGGGCGGGCCTTAAAATGGGGAAAAAAAGTTTTGTAAACAACTACCAAAGAATCTACTGTAAAATAATTTCTAAATAAAATCAAATTGAAGAAGGCGCATCAACAGAAACCACCAAACAGTCACAAAAATTTAAAAACCCATCCCTAACACAAAAAGTTTCAAAGATAAACACAAATAATTTTTTTTTAAATTTTCCCAATTAATATAAACACGCTCCCGGTGCCGATGTTCGGATAGTACACACTGCAAGACCCGCGGGTTTTTGCCTGGTGAATATTGGTTTTGGGATTTTACGTCATTGTACTTTTACTATTGGCGTGGACTGTAGGGATGATCAATTTAAAGGGTTGGGTTTTTTAAAATTACGAGGCCCCAAGTAAATGGATAACCCCGGGTCCAGCCAACCGATTACACGTGTTTCACCCTTGTTGGGGATGGTCACACCGGATTTATAAAAGGCTTAAGAAGTTTAATTTTATTTATATATATATATATATATATATATATATATATATTTTATATATATATATATATATATATATATATATATATATATATATATATATATATATATATATATATATATATATATATTTTTATATATATATATATATATATATATATATATATATATATATATATATATATATATATATATATATATATATTATATATAAAAATATATATATATATATATATATATATATATATATATATATATATATATATATATATATATATATATATATATATATATATATATATATATATATATATATATATATATATATATATATATATATATATATATTATATTTTTTTTTTTATAAAATATATAAAATATTTTTAAAATTTTAAAATTATAAAAAAAAAAAAAAAAAAAAAAAAAAAAAAAAAAAAAAAAAAAAAAAAAAAAAAAAAAAAAAAAAAAAAAAAAAAAAAAAAAAAAAAAAAAAAAAAAAAAAAAAAAAAAAAAAAAAAAAAAAAAAAAAAAAAAAAAAAAAAACCCCCTCATTTGAAGAAAATCATTCATGCGATAGACCAGACTTTTTCAGAGAGTCAAAAATAGTAACTAGTCAATCCGCAGTTGATTAAGGTGGTTAGAGAAATACTTTAAACTTTTTAACACTAAAATTTTACTACACATAGTAATTTAGGAATTATTCTGGAAAAGTTACCAGAATCCTACTAGAAAAAAAAATACCACTTAAAAAAAGTTGTCAAAATGGAAAAATATACACTTACCCTTACTTTAAAACCGGGGTTTTGGGCACGAACTGTTAGTAGTAATGTTTAGGCAAATTTGGGAGTCTTCAATTGTATTTGCTTTTTGTGTGAACCTTAATTTAACTAAAAAAAACACAGGGGTTTAAATCACATAATGACCACTAAATTTTAAGTTAGCATATAAACATGCGCCATTCTGACAACTTCAACAAAAAAAACCTTAAATACAAACTTAAATAAAAAAACCCCCCAAACAAGAAACACTGTAAATGTTTATATCAAAATTGGCAGCATAATTGGTTTTTGTTAAAAAAGGTTTAAATATAACTAGTTGGTTTTTTAAAAAATATTTTTTAAATTTATTTTAATTAATATTCAGTGTTATTCATGGCTAATTACCGAAGTTTTTTAATATAAAATCGTAAAAAAATATAAAATATGAAATTGAGTTTAATCAGAAACAAAAATGTATTAGGGTTTCCCGGGTTTAATTTATATCCTATTCAAGAAATTACAAAAACTGTTTTGTAATTTCTCAAAAAATACCCACAAGAAGAAAAACATAAATTCCCCCTGTGATTCACAGTGGTTCCTCGGACGCGTTTCGCCTGCTGTACGGACACCTCAGTAAGACTGTAGAGAGAGCACATCGAATACCACAGAGACCAACTTTTTAAATTAGAATGCATTGCCTCGACGGATCCAGCGTTGTTTGGTGGCCGACTGGAATTGCAAAGAGCGAAATGAAGTCCTAGCTTAACCCAAGTAGAGATATCTGAAAGTATGCTTCGCTTTTTTTAGGCTAGTTAAATATAAATTAATCTTTCTGTCGTTAAGTCTTCCTTGACTGCAATTTCACTTTGGCCACAAATGACGGTGAATATCAAAACATTGTTTGCTCCATCTTACCACCGATATAATGTATTTTGCCATGCTGCCAGTTTACTCTTTTTATGGGTAAATCTCCACTGTTTATGATTTTTTAGGCTAGTTAAATATAAATCAGACTTTCTGTCGTTAAGTCTTCCTTGACTGCAATTTCACTTTGGCCACAAATGGCGGTGAATATCAAAAACAATGTTTGCTCCATCTTATCACCATAATACCACCACATATAATGTATTATGTCATGCTGCCAGTTTACTCTTTTTAGGGGTAAATCTCAACTGTTTATGATTTTTTATTATCTTTTTTTTTTGTAAAATCACTTTTTTTAACAAGTTCCTAATTTTCATTGGCAAATGATCTTATTTGTTCGATTATAAAAAAAAAACAAAGAATTCTCTCTCACTTTCTATTTTTTGGTTCCGCTAAATAATTTAACCGGAATGTTGATGAGGTAAACCAAGGGTGTTTTTAAGGTGTTCCCCAAAACTGTAGAACAAAATTTCCCGGGTGGGGAGGGGAATGGGGGGTTGGCCCCGCGGGTTTGGGGAATAATAGTAGGTCAGAGCCGGGTTCCGAATTTTTGTTTCCATAAAGTTGAACACCAAATGTTAAATTCAAGCATTCACTGTTTTTTTAATTTTTTTCACAAAATTGTTGGTTTTTAAACGATACTCCATAAATTTTAAAATTATTGTGTAATAGGATTTTTTAAAACTGATAAATATGGAAAGGAGCCTTCATTTAAATGGTGATATTTTTTAGTTTTTTATTTTTTTAAAAATCTTTGTAAATAAATAAAACAGATTTTTTAAAAAAAAATTTCAAACGTTGTATGATGTGTAAGTGTAATGGTTTTAATCAATCCTAAGATTTGGGTTTTACATTAAAAAGTGAAAATTTTTTTTAATCCCTTTTTAGGCATATCTTTTACTAATAACAAACATTCATGAGACAGAATAACAGTGGGTTTAAAAAAGTTTAGTAACCTTTGGTACTTGGTATCCATTGGAACAGTATCCGTTAAATGTTATGTGTCTACAGTATGTCGAGTTAAAAAAATTGATAATGAATTTAAAAACCAAAAAACTTATTTCTTTTTTAAAAAAATCAGAAAAAACAAAAAAAAACTTTAACATAAAAATTTTACTTTCTTTCATTCAATTAGAGGGGCCTGTGTATATTAAAATTTGCCTGGTCGCCCCCTAATAATAATTTTGACCTTTAAAAGAATGTACTAAATTTTTAAATGTAAACCCTTTTTTTTCTTTTTAGTAATAAAAATACACAAACATTGTAAATCATCTAAAAAATAGTTATTATTTTGCCACTTTTCTCACTGCTATTTTTTTGAAATTTTCATTATCTACTATTCATAAT
>JAHBCN010025401.1:0-11252 GCA_019359885.1 Listronotus oregonensis | reverse complement strand
AATTTTTGTTATTGTGAGTTATTTCAGTTATTATTACAGTCACTACTTTTGGATGAAACAAAAGATGACCCTAAAAGATTTCGTTTTTTTACATACAGGGCAAAACTCACTTTTTTCCATTTTTTTCCACTTTCGTATTTAGGATATTTGGTAACATACAACAAAATTTAAAAACTGATATTAGTTGGTATTTTTACGTAGAAATCTAGTGGTATAGTAAGATTTTTGTCAAATTTAATATTTTTAGAGATATGAACCAAACATATGTTTCTTTCTTAGGGAACACTCTGTATGTTTTTAAATCATAATATTATGCAAAATCAGAGCTTTTTAAAATTATAAATACTTTTTTAATTTTAAAATTGAATTTCGCACACTTGCCATAATGTAAAGACCCTATTAAAAAAAATTATGAAGATAGCCATCAGTCACCCATATTTTTTTAAATTTACAAAATCATCTAAGTTTTAAAATAATTATTTAAAGTTATCAACTTTTTTTAATGAGTGTTAATTTGTCATTAATCAGTTTTACATAAAAATATGGCACTAAATGCCAATTTTACAAATATGAAAATGTATGATATTATTCTAAAATGCTTTATACGATGCGACAAAAATAGGGATCAGGCCTCTTGGATGTATGTATCTACAAAGATACTTTTTACAGTTTTTATTTGCCTGATGGATTAATATGCTGTATTATTTCATTGGGTATCCTGAAGAAAGGCATCCACATCGGGCTATATTTCTTAGAATTAAAACAAAGCTAATAACATTTGAATCCTTTATAAAAACCCGCTTAAAAAAGCTTGAAAAGCATCAACAAAAAGTTGAGGAAATTAATATTTTGGTACACGTAAAAATTATCCCTATAAGCTTTAGCAGACATATTGAAGGAGTACCAAACACCAAGGAGCAAAAAATTTTACAAAAATATAAATTAAAGCCCTATAAATTAAAATAGGTTTCTAATTAAAATTCTGGGGATGCAAAGCGACAATTAAATTTTTGTCACTAGTAGAGAGCAACAAGGTAGATTTGGTTTCAGCGTGGCGTGTTTTATAGTAGAATCGTAATTTTAATTTACTATTTATTAAGGAAGTTTAACAGCCAATGGGTACCTAAATATTTTAGAAAATACTTTAGCTGAATTATGAATGTACTGTTAGCCCAGTTAAATCAGTGTTTTTTACAGCAAGACGGTGTGACAGAACAAGACTTTAGAAATTCGAAATTCTGTCCATTAATGATATTAAATGCACTACGCAAAATTAAACAGTCTGTTATGAGTGCATAGATCATAATGAATTACAATTAATTTAAATAATATTTTTAACACCTAACTACTTTTCGCAAATTAATTTTGTAAGGTTCTATTTTAAATTTGATATAAAATTTAATACTACTAGAAAAAGGATTTAAGCAAAGACAGAAAACTTTTTTTTAATGTTAGATTTAAACTACCTGTAATTTAAACATAGGTAATTTTAGTTAGTCATAGAATTTCCTCTATAGGTACCGGACATTGTAGCAGTTAAAACAACACGAACAATTTATAAAAATACAGAACCAGTTTTTGTTAAATAGGTAAATTATACTTTAGTTGAGAAAACTACAATTTAAATTTTTAAACTTGAATTTATGGACTAAAAATTAAAAAAAATATATTAAAAATAATATGTTTTTGACAAGTTCCTATCCGACGTTATTTAATGATTTAAAAACAAACAGGAAGTTCTATGGAAAAATGATATGCTTACTTCACATCTTGAGAAGTATTCTACGTAAAATGCCTAGTAATAGGTATTAATTTTCCACTTTTGTTGTAAGGTAAAAGATACCCAAAATACAAGGGGGGTGAAAAAATGGAAAATAATAAATGTCCCCCGTATATCAACAACGAAAAAACTATAAAACATCTTTTGGTGTCATCTTTCGTTTTATAAAAAAGTAGTGACACTTTGCGACAACCGCAAGTTTCTATCTCTAATAATATCCGAAATACCCTGCAATTACAAAGAAATCCGGACATCATGTACGTGTAGTTCTTTAAAGACAAGGTAGTCCGGGATCCAGGACTCAGTACTGTAATGAGCCATTTCCTTGACTCAGCAAGTTTATATATCTAACAATAACCGAGATACCCTGCAATTACAACGAAATTCGGACATCCTGTACGTGTGTGTCAACTTTTGTATTTCTTTAAAGATAAAGCAGTCCGGAATGCAGAATCCAGTACTGTAATGAGCTATTTTTTGGACTCAGAGGAGTCCTGGAAATGACATATTACCGGACAGTATGAAATAAAAGAAATTAACTTATTATCATTAGATAGATATACAGGATGTATCAAAAGGAACATACAGTAAAAAATAGAAGAAAAGTTTATATAAATATGACTTAAGAACTGCTTTGTAAGGAGATTTAAAACTGCTCATTAAAAAAGCTGCAATTTTATTGTTTTTTGGAAGTTTAATTTAAGGTCATGACATACTAAATGGACGCCAGACATATATTACCAACTTTTTTTTCTTTTTGAGTATAATCACTATTTTGCTGTAAATTATAAAATAACGTAGTTTTTTAGATAAAAAGGAAAGTCTGGAGTACTATTGATAAGATGCACCCCTTTTAAGTAATTTAGCTAAAGAAATATGTGCTGCTTAAAAATTCTTATATTACCATAGTTAAATTTTACGTTTTTAAACATTTGTGACTAACCTTTAAAAATAAAAAGTCAATTGTTAAATAAACAAATGTTTATTAATTTTATCAATTTTTTTAGTTAATTTAATGCAAAAATGTGTCATATGTACCAGTAAAAAAAAGGGTAATACTTGTGCAAACAACAGAAACAATTTTTTGGTTGACCTATAAAAAATTCACCTATTTTTACTTGTAGCTTAGGCTCCAGAAATATTGTGCTCTAATTTTCATAAACCTTTCATAATTAAGTAAACTTTTTAAAATATTTAGCTAAATTAGATTAAGTGACTTGGTATTTATTTTTCTTGTCTTGTTTTAACATCTTTATATAAAAAAATTAAATATGTATTTTTCTTACAAAATACTTTTTTTTAAAGATAACGTCAACTATTATTAATGCGAGTAATAATAGCAAATTATGTTCGTTTTCAAATTTTCAGGTCACAAATTACATTCCTCACTTCTGACACAAAAATATTTTATGTACTTTATAATTTATCGAAATACCCTAAACTTGCCCACAATAAGCTATTGAAATATGCATGGTTTTATATAATTATTGCCATTGAGATATTTAAAATTGCAGATTTTCAGATAAGATTGATTTGTTTTGTATTTAAGGCATTGTAAGAGATACTAAACCTTCGGCATATGACACAGTAAGATCAAGAAAATTCCAGTATTTTAATTTTTTTACTACTTAAAAAATTACCTTCGCAAAACTTTTTGCTCTGTTTTCAAGCTTAGACAAAAATCTTAAAATAACTTTTGCAGCAATAAATTAAATTTTAAATATTTCGCAAAAAAAAACAGCGACATGTCTTTTTTACAAATTCTTGCCAGTCTAAGTTATATAGGGCTCTATGTTTTTTTTGTTAACCTTTTAAACTTCCATTTTGAGCTTTTAAAGCTTAAAACAACATAAAATTCGTTTTAGCAGTAAAATCTTTTCATGGACATTTAATTTTATTAAGTAAGAGAAAATAAAAGAAATTCTTGAACTTTATGCGAGGAAAACCCAAAGTATGTAGATAAATTAAACAAAAAAAGGCATTTTATGGAAACGTTTGCCAAGTATTACTTTATTTTAATTTAAATAAAAATAAGACCAAAAAGTATATAACATGTATGCATTGAAAAATATTACCCTTTCATACAAAAGAATATTTTTCTTTAATACAAATACATTTTTACTTTTTATATTTTCCTTTAAAAATTCTACCGCAAGGTTTTTGTAGCTTCCAGAAACCTATTTGCCTAACCTTTACGAAAGGTTTTTTCCCCTATAGGACCTAATTTGTCCATTTCATTTTATAAATATATGCAATGCTTCTGTCCTGCAGAATTAGCCAGTACAATGTGCACCTTTGCAGCTTCAGTGTTATACTTATGCATCCTTTTTTCAGTTTTCAATCACGCCTTAAACTCCCACTTAATCTGTTATTTTTCCAAGTGTTTTGACATTTAAAACAGCAAATGTTTTATTCTTAATCTCCATATATTTAAAGGGTTTTTGTTAGTAAACTGCCTTTTAATTCCTTAAGATAGTCATGATACGCTAGTTCTTGGGCTTTAGTTCCTTGTGAACTGTCCCAAGATAATAAAATAAAAAATACTCTGCAAACCACTTCAGTAAGGTTTTTAAATTTTAAATTATTTGGCCAGTTTGGTTATTTAAATAAAAAAAATAACATTTTGAAGAATGTAAATCTGGAAATACAGGGTCATTAAGTATTAACCTTTTGACCCTTTCCGCCACTTTAACCCTAGGGGGGGGCAAAAATGAGCTATCCGACTGCAACAAAACACCTGGTATTACGCTATTTGGAACATCACAACATAAAAAATTAGGTTGGCGGAAAAACCTGGCAGAAACAGACCAGATGATTTCCCCCAAACATTTAACAAAAAATTTTAGGTAAAAATTAGATGAAGTGTGGCAGCAACTGATCTCCCGGCATGGATGGAACATTTCGGTATACGGATTTTTCCAAAACCGAGCAGGGGGAATGGGGTGGGGGGACTGAAATGAGGAATTACTTCTATTTACTAAAACACAGTAATATTTAAACAGAAAATATGTTTACTGTGCGAAAAAAAATAACAGGAAGGCTTACAAAAACAAGCGGATCTGTATAATAACAGACAGCCAGTCGTCAGTGGGGGCACTAGCAAACCCCAAGGTAACGTCCAGGCTGACATGGGAATGCCAATAAGAACTGAAAGTCCTGGGAGAACGCAAGGGTCATCCGTGGGTCCGGACATTGGGGAATGAAGGCAAAAAAGGGATGGGGAACATAGATCATCCACACATACTTTGGCCAGAACCTCCCCTTTGGGGGGAAAAACCAAACGAGAGAAAAACCAAAGGGATTCAAAAAACAGAGGAATTTTGGGGGAAAACCTAGTAGAGTAACACAGGGAAAAAACTTTAAGAAAACAAAAAGAACAAAGGGAAAAACTACTAAGACAAAGTAGGAAAAATTTTGCATAACAGTAGGGTTGCTAACAAACACGATAACCCAAGGGACACCAAAGATAGGCTCAAAAATGGGGACTCAAGTTGCAGAATTGCGACGAGGGGGAAGAAACAGCCTACCATATACTGTGGAATATCAAGCGTTGAATAAAAAGACAGGCATTTTTTGGGAAACCAAAAAAGACCCCAGGGAATATATCAAAAACCCAGTCTGGGGTTATCAGTTTTGTAAAAGGGGAACAAGACTAATGGGAGGATTGGTATAAAAGAAAGGGAGAAAAAAAAAATTCAAGAGGCTCCGCTGCCCCGGTAGGAATCAAGATGGCTCCCAGGAAGAAAAAAAACCCTAACCTTTAAATTGTATACAAGCAACTTTTAAAAAGGTGTATTATTCTACCAAAAATACACCAATTATTAATTTTACGTGTTGTAAAGTAAAATATTATTTACTGCTAGTTGCTCTTGTTTCATTCTTTAAGTTATTTCCATTTATATTTAATATAATATTAAAAAGTTTTCCCAGATAAATTAAAACCTTTAAATCTTTAAAATCAAGTAATCTTAATTTTGTGATTTTTATTTGTCCCGGGAACATGAATGTTTAGCCAGATTTTAACAAAAAAAAAAATTTTTTTTTTTTTTTGTAAAACGGGGAAAAAACTTGCCCGTTTTAATAAACAGTTTACAAATTTAAATTAAACTAATAAATTTTTCATCATAATTAAAATAAACCAGTTAACATACAATTAAAACGTTTATTTATATTATTAACGTTTTAAAAAATTTTTTAACCCTTTTAAAAAAACGTTTTTTTTTTTACTAATCAATTATAGTATAGGCAACCAAAATATATTTTTATTATCCAAAGGGATTTTTTACAGAAATCGGAAAAAGCGCGGGGAACTGTAACACCATAAAGAAAAATTTCCCAAATAGAAAATCTTTTTAAACCCTACTTCGTGTTTTTCGGCTTAATCGGATTTAAAAAAGGTTTTTTTAAAAAAATTTCCCAAAAGTTTTAAAAATTTCTTTTTGGGGCCCCTCGAAATTTTCTACATAGAAAAAAAAAACTACGGGTCTTGCTACGATTTTTCTTTTTCATCCCATAAATTACATTAGTTTACCCCCGTCATTGCTTTACTTATTTTTTCATTTCATTAGAATTTTTAAAATCCCTAACCCCCTAACCGCAAATTTTTTTTTCCCCAGGGTTTTATTTTTTAAGTCATTTTTTAATTATTTGAATTACATGTAATTTCCCCAAAAAAATTTTTTGCCAGTGATGATCGCGTTTTAAAATTTTTAAATGGACTTAGAATTTTAAAAGTTAACAAGGTTAAATTTTTAAAAAAACGTCAGTCAGTTTTTTAAATTTTAGTAGGAACGTTTAATTTTTTAATTTAAAGTTTTTTTAACAACCCCCGGATATCCTGGCCCTTTTTGGGGGTTGAAAGTTTATTTTAAATTAAAAATTAAATTATTAAAGTTTGATGTTTGTGGTCTGTGGTTTAAGATTATAAAATGGACCCCAAATTTTTTTGCATTTTGAAAAAAGAACAACGGGAAAAAAAAATTTTTTTTTTTTTTAAACCCATTAGTTTTTTAAATGTATTTTAATAGAAAATTTTTATAATTTTTTAAAAAATTTGGAATTGCATTTTTAAAAAAAAGCTTTTTTTAAAAAATTTTTTTTTTTATTCATTTTAAAAATTTTCCAATTTCTTTAAAATAATTTAGTTTTTTAAACAAGTTTCTATTTTAAAAATAATCTAGCGCTTTTTGGTTTTTTTTTAAAAATGTCCCCCTTTTTGCCTGTATTTTCCCCCACCAAATTTAACATTTTTTAAAAAATTTTTTTTAAAAACCCCTTGAAGCCCTATAACCAAAATTGGCCCGGGATCTATCACCTCTATTTTTTAAAAGACTAAATGTAAACATGTCCTCCGTAAATCTTAATATTTTCTTTAAAAAAAAAGCTATAAGGTGAATAAAACGTTAAAAAAAAAGGCTTTAAGGTTTTTTTTGGGGTTTTTCATAGATTGTGCTTTTTCCACAAAGCAACCTATGTTTTCATGTTGAATAATATTCTAATTTTTGTTACCGAAGTTTGAGCCACTTAAAAAATAATTTGGAAACCAATAGTTTTAGTAATGAAATAACTTATTTCTTGTCTATTTCTATCTCATAGAATTACAAAGTTCCCTGCAGATTTTTTTGGGGAATTTTTTTTTTAATCAGAAGGTTTTTTTAATTTAAAACCCAAATTTTTTTTACATAACTCATTCAATTTTGTAAAAACAAATCCCTTTCTTTTTTTTAAAAAAATTTTTGCTACTAAAAAAATTTATTTTTTTTATAATCTTATTTTATCAGAAACAATTCAATTTTATGGACCCGAAGATAAAAATTTCCAAAATTTCTGCTTTCTTTTGGTTTATTACACACTAACGAAGCATAAATTTTAGCTAAGGTTAATTTTTTTTATTAATACTTTTTTTAAAAAAAAAATTTAAATTTTTGTAGATATAAATTCAAATTAGCGTAAAAAAAGGGTTTTTTTATTATCAATTTTAAAAAAAAAAATTAAAAAACCTTTCCGTTTTCCAGCTTTAATTTTACTTAATATTTACAAACAAAAAACACCAATTATTTAAAAATCTTTAAAAAATTTAAAAATAGTACCAAACTTATCTTTAATAGTCACAATGAAGCATCCTCCAATTTTTTTATAAGAGGTTTAAGAGTTTTTTTTTGTTCCTTTTTAAAAAAATTTTTTTATTAACAAAACCCCAAATTATTTAGCCAAAAAAGAAAAAAATTTTTTTGAGACGGCTTTGGAAAAATTTTAAAACTTTGTAAATATATCAAAAAAGGCCAAATTGGTTTTTTAAGGGTTTTTGGGTTACCCACGCCGATGGGAAAAAGGCCCGATTTGACCCTGGTTTCCCCAAAATTTTGGGGGAAAAAACTCGCCCCCCTTTTTTTACCAAAAAATTTGGGAACCCCCGGGGGTCATCTTCGGGGGGGTTTCCCCCACACAATGAAAAAGAACCAAAAATCGTTAGGGGGTTTTTTTTTGGGGGCGGGAAACCAAAATTTTTTTCGTCAAAAAGACCCCCTAAAACCTGGTGGCCCCGGGAAACCCGGACGCGGCCCCCATCCCCCAAATTTTCCCTTTACACAATCAAAAAAAACCCGAAAATCGTTAGGGGGGTTTTTTTTTGGGGGGTAAAAAAAAATTTTTGGCAAAAAACCCCCGAACGGGATGCTTTTTTTTTATTTTTTGGGGTTTTTTTTTAAATTTTAAAAAATATATTATTGAACCAAAAAAAAATAATATAGTTTTTAAATTTTAAAAAAATTTTTTAAAAAATTTTTTATTTTGGGAAAAAAAAAAATTTTTTTTGGTTTAAATTAAAAAAAATTTTTAAAAGAAATTTCTTTTTTTTTTAAAAATTGGAAAAAAAATTTCCCAATTGGGGTTTAATGCCAAGTTTGGAAATTTTAAAAAAAACCAAAATTTTGGGAAGTTTTTTTTAAATTTTTTTTTGAAAATTTTGGAAAGGTTTTTTTTTAAAATTTTTTTTTTAATTTTTGGGGCAAACGGGAAAATTTTAATTTCAAGGTTTAAAAAATCCCAAAAAAAGGGCCCGTTTTAGGCCCAAAAAAGGTTTTTGGGAAAAAAATTTTTTTACTAAAGAATTTTGAATTTTTTTTGAAATTTCCCCCTTTTTTTTGGGGAAAATTTTTAGGGCTTTGGACCCATGGGGGGGAAAAATTTTAAAAAAAAAAAAATCTTTTGGGGGGGGTAAAATTTAAAAAAAACCCCAAAAAAGGGAGGTTTTTTACAAAATTTAAAGCAAAAAAATTTTTGGGGGGGTTTTTCAAAAAAAAAGGTTTTTTTTTTAAAAAAATGTAAAATTTTTTACAAATTTTAAAAAATTAAAATTTTTAAAAAAAACCAAAAAAAAATTAAAAGTTGTTTTTTTTTTTTAAAAAATTTCAAAATAAAAAAAAGGGTTTAAAATTGGGGCAATTTTTTTCTTCTTTTTTTGTGGGTTTCAACGATTTTCCCTTTAAACCTCAAAAAATTAAAACTAACCCGGGGAAAGGTAAGCGTTCAAAAAAATTTTTAACCCCTTTTTTTTTTAAAAAAACCGGGGCCCCCTTAGTAAAAACCCCGGGAATTCGTATTTTGGGTGGTATAAAAGGCCTTTTGCCCCCCGACAATTTTTTCTAGGGAGTCATGAGGCTGGGGGACCATTTAAACCCTCACATAAACCAAATATAAATAGGGAGACACGCAAATGGGTCCGAAAGTAAAAAGGGGTTTACATGTATGTAGTTTCCCCGATTATTTATAATAAAATAAATTGTATGGTATATTTTTGCAGATAATAGCATCACGTGTATCACAAATAAATGTTTTTTTTTGGGTTTGGGACTTTTGTTTCATGCGTCAAATATTTGAAAGCAGATTACCAAAAACATTTTAGCAAGTAATATACGGGGTTTTTCCGGAAAAGGGCGATAAAAATTTTAAGGTACGATTCTACATAACAAGATATAAAAAAGTTCATATTAACATAGGTCCGGAAATGCTTCCAGAGGAGCTACAGGCTCTTTAAGATGTGTTAAAAATGGTTTTATTTAATTTATTGGGATCTACTTACAATACAAAATTAAAAGTAAAATTTGGAGGTCACCCTTTTTAAAATATCAGGTGACCCATATTGCAACCAGTGGGTGGAAACAAAAGGGGTTTGGGTTTGTTATTTAAGGTCATATTTTTTTTTGCCCCGTGTATTTTTTTTATCTGTTAAATGAATTATGTTTCTTGAACATTTTTCGAAAAAAATTCCCCTTTGGGATAAAATTTATAGTCTACTGTTTTGAGATAAACGGACTTAAAAGGACGATTGCAGGGGTGAATAAGTAACAGGCTATGTAATAAAAATAAAAAAAGCTTAAATACTATTTTAAAATGTAGTTATTCTTTTACACCAATTTTCCAAAAATTAAATTGAATTTACTGGGACCTACTTTGGGGTCATTTTTAAATTCAATTTTTTAATTTTTAAAATTACGGGGTTTCCCCCCTGCAGTGTTTTTGAAGTGTTTATCTCAAAACCTCAACAATCATTTATACCAAAAACCCTTTTTTTTCAAAAAATTTAAAAAATTTTAATTGGTTTAAAAATGCGAAAATCACTCGGGGTTTTACCCTTTAAAAAATTCCCCCCCCCTTTTTCCCCCCAAGTTGCAATATGGGTTAAATTTTTAAAAAAAAATTTAATCACAACTTTTACGTAAAAATTAATTTTTTTGTAAGTGATCCTAATAAATTAAATAAAAACCATTTTTTGAACCTCTTAAGGGGGGCCCCCGGTTTTAAAAAAAGGGGCCCCTTTTTTTTAGGGGAATTTTTTTTTTTAAAGAAAAAAACAGATTAGTAAAAATCTTAAAAAATTTTTTTTGTTTCTAAAATTAAAACATTTAAACAGACAGCAGTTTTTTTTAACAAAAAAGCCTTTAACCCCAAAAAAAGGGATAAACATTTTTTTACATAAAAAAAAACAATTTTAAAATTTTAATTTTCCCCCAAAAAAATTTTTTTTTTTTGTGAAAAAAATATTTCTTTCCCATAAAAAGGGTTTTTCTTATTGTTTGGGGTTGTCATGTTCAACAACCGATAAGAAACCATTTTGGCTTTTATTGTGTGCTTTTTACCTAAAATTAAAGGAAAATTATATATACGCGATCATTTTCTTTAATCAAAGAACTTTATAAAAAACTTTAAAAAATTCCCCCTTTTTTAAACTTTTTTTTCCGGGGTCGTGTTCTAAAAAACGTAAAATAAAACTTTCAAAAAAAAACCCAAAAAATAAATAGAAAAAAAAATTTTTAAAGCTTGGGGTAATGGTGTCTCTCTATAAAAACAAGTTAAACAAACTACATATTACATAAAAAAAATTTAAAAGTTTTGTTTAGGATTAAAAAAAAAAAACCCAATGAATTTTTTTTTTTGTTTTTTATATTCGAATAATGCAGGCTTTTTGTTTTTT
>JAHBCN010025400.1:0-11206 GCA_019359885.1 Listronotus oregonensis | reverse complement strand
TAGTTTTAAATATCCTTCATAATACAAAATTATTAAACAATTTTAAAATGTTATAAATTAATTAGGCATATTTTTTAAAATTTACCGTAGTATCTCTAACAAATTACGAAATAAGATCAGAAAGGCAAAAATTAATTTTTTTTTAATAAATTTTTAAGTTTTTTGACCTAAATGAAAATGTTAAAATTTTTTTTTCTTAAAATAGTAATTGGAAAGGGGGCATGGAAGTTAAAAGATATATTCAAGGAAATAGTCAGTCTCTGCTTAATATTTTAAGTTACTTAACCCAAAATGCTTTGTTTAAATTGAAAAAATAATAAATTAAAAAAATACTTATTTAAAAAATTAAAGTCTTATCCTAGAATTTTTAGTGTTTTTTTACTTGCACATATAAAAATTAGCAAAAAACCAAGAAAATTATAATTTTTTAACAGCAAGTGACTTGTGAGAACAAAAAAATAATAATAAATAGTGTTTAAGTTATCCAAAATCAAAATATTTTTCTAAAATTGTTTACTTTTAATGATGGTTAGTTAAAAACCAATTCAAAAAACCTAATAAATGAATAAAGGATACTAAATTAATCTTTTATCTAAAAAAATTGATTAAAATAGCACAGCAAGGACTTTGAGAACAAAAAAATATATAATATAAATAATAAATTTTAAGTTTTTTTGACCTAAATGAAAAATGTTAGAATTTTTCTTTAAAAATAGAAATTTGGGAAAAGGGGGGCATGAGAAGTTAAAAGATATATTCAAGGAAATAGTCAGTCTCTGCTTAATAATTTTAAGTTACTTAACCCAAAATGCTTTGTTTAAATTGAAAAAAATAAATTAAAAAAAAAATACTTATTTAAAAATTAAAGTCTTATCCTAAAATTTTTTTAGTGTTTTTATTACTTGCCCATATAAAAATTAGCAAACAATTCAAGAAAATTATAATTTTTTAACAGCAAGTGACTTTGAGAACAAAAAATAATAATAAATAGTGTTTAAGTTATCCAAAATCAAAATTTTTTTTCTAAAATTGATTATTTTATTGATGGTTATTAGAAATCAACTAAAAACCTAATAAATGTATAAAGGATACTAAATTAATCTTTTTATCAAAAAAAATTGATTAAAATACTAATAATTTTATTAAAAAGAATCAAATTTTTTTGCTTTTCCGATTATATTTATTAAGAAAATAAAACAAATTGTTTAAAAAAAAAAAATTCAAAAATTACATGAATAAATCCTTTTTTCCCTTTGGTACAGAAATTTTGGTTAAAATCAAATTATTCTTTATTTTTCGTCATATTAAAAAAAAAATTTATATACCTTTTTTTCTAGACAAGTTACTACAACTACCCAACTAACCACAATAGGCAAATAAACCACTAAAATTTTTTTTTTTATTTTCAACCCATTTCGTGGGAACAAAAACAATAAGAGAACAATAGACTTTAGGTTAGCCCAAATCAATTATTTTTTAAAAAAGTTTCACTTTAGAAGAGAGTTAGTTTTAAATATCCTTCATAATACAAAAATTATTAAACAATTCTTAAAATCTTATAAATTAATTAGGTATACTTTTTAAATTTTGCCGTAGTATCTCTAACAAATTACGAAATAAGTCAGAAAGGCAAAAATTAACTTTTTTTTAATAAATTTTAAAGTTTTCTTGACCTAAATGAAAAATGTAAGAATTTTTTTCTAATTTTGCAGTTACATAAAGAAAGGTACATCCCACAACATCCTAAAATTCAGTCTTACAAGGATATATAGTTTGGTCTTGACAAAGTTCGAAATTGTGAAAAAATTCATTGTAATATCCGGAACATATCCTAATTTAGACCGGTATATTTTTTGAGCCGATACAGAAGCGAGTTTGAAATTTTGCAGTTACATAAAGAAAGGTACTTCCCATAACGTCCTAAAATTCTGTCTTACAAGGATATATAGTTTGGTCTTGACAAAGTTCGAAATTGTAAAAAATTCATTGTAATATCCGGAACATACCTAATTTAGACCGGTATATTTTTTGAGCCGATACAGATGCGAGTTTTAAATTTTGCAGTTACATAAAGAAAGGTACATCCCCCCAACCTGCTAAAATTCTGTCTTACAAGGATATATAGTTTGGTCTTGACAAAGTTCGAAATTGTGAAAAATTCATTGTAATATCCGGGAAAATATCCTAATTTAGACCGGTATATTTTTTGAGCCGATACAGATGCGAGTTTGAAATTTTGCAGTTACATAAAGAAAGGTACATCCCACAACATCCTAAAATTCTGTCTTACAAGGATATATAGTTTGGTCTTGGGAAAAATTCGAAATTGTGAAAAATTCATTGTAATATCCGGAACATATCCTAATTTAGACCGGTATATTTTTTGAGCCGATACAGATGCGAGTTTGAAATTTTGCAGTTACATAAAGAAAGGAAATCCCATAACTCCTAAAATTCTGTCTTACAAGGATATATAGTTTGGTCTTGACAAAGTTCGAAATTGTGAAAAATTTATTGAATATCCGGAAAAATATCCTAATTTAGACCGGTATATTTTTGAGCCGATAAGATCGATTTAAATTTTGCAGTTACATAAAGAAAGGAAACCCCACAACATCCTAAAATTCGTCTTACAAGGATATATAGTTTGGTCTTAACAAAGTTCGAAATTGTGAAAAATTTATTGAATATCCGGAAAACATATCCAATTTAGACCGGTATATTTTTTTGAGCCGATAGAGATACGACTTTCAAATTTTGCAGTTACATAAGAAAGGTATTGCCAAACGTCCTAAAATTCGTCTTTCAATAATAGTTTGGTCTTGGCAAAGTTCAAAATTTGTGAAAAATTCATTGTAATACCCGGGAAACATATCCTAATTAGACGGATTTTTGAGCCGATAGAGAACGACTTTCAAATTTTGCAGTTACAAAGAGGTACATCCCACAAACCCGATTGTCTTTGGACAAGGTTTAGCCTTTGAAGCCTCGAAATTCACGAATTATCGAACATATCCTATTTAGACCGGATATTTGAGTCGATAAATTCTTTGAAATTTCAGTTACATGAAGCGTACTCCCATAAACGTCCATTTGTCTACAAGGATTTATTTGTTTGAAAAGTTGAAAGGAAAAATTCATTGTTAACCCGAAACTTTCCTTTGACGGTATTTTGAGCCGATAGAGTATGATTTTTTGAAATTTCAGTTACATGTTAAAGGGACATCCTTCCCCCCTTCGTTTTACAAGATATTTGGTCTCGAGTTTGAAAATTTGTAAATTAATTTCAATTTCCGGATATTTTTTGAGCCTGATGTGAGTTTAATTTGAGTTACATAAAGAAGGTACGTCCCACAACATCCTAAAATTCTGTCTTACAAGGATATATAGTTTGGTCTTGACAAAGTTCGAAATTGTGAAAATTATTGTAATATCCGGAATATATCCTAATTTAGACCATCTGTATCGGCTCAAAAAATATAGCGGTCTAATTAGGATATGTTCCGGATATTATCCTTGTAAGACAGAATTTTAGGATGTTGTGGGATGTATTTTTCTTTATGTAACTGCAAAATTTCAAAGTCGTTTCTCTATCGGCTCAAAAAATATTCCGGTCTAAATTAGGATATGTTTTCCGGATATTACAATGAATTTTTTCACAATTTCGAACTTTGTTAAGACCAAACTATATATCCTTGTGAGACAGAATTTTAGGATGTTGTGGGACGTACCTTTCTTAGTAACTGCAAAATTTCAAACTCGCATCTGTATCGGCTCAAAAAATATACCGGTCTAAATTAGGATATGTTCCGGATATTACAATGAATTTTTTCACAATTTCGAACTTTGTCAAGACCAAACTATATATCCTTGTAAGACAGAATTTTAGCAGGTTGTGGATGTACCTTACTTTATGTAACTGAAAAAATTTCAAACTCGCATCTGTATCGGCTAAAAAATATACCGGTCTAAATTGGGATATGTTCCGGTTATTACAATGAATTTTTTCACAATTTCGAACTTTGTCAAGACCAAACTATATATCCTTGTAAGACAGAATTTTAGGATTTTGGGGGATGTACCTTCTTTATGTAACTGCAAAATATCAAAGTCGTATCTCTATCGGCTCAAAAATATACCGGTCTAAATTAGGATATATTCCGGATATTACAATGAATTTTTTCACAATTTCGAACTTTGTCAAGACCAAACTATATATCCTTGTAAGACATAATTTAGGATGTTGTGGGACGTCAAATTCAAATGACAGACCGGTCGCCTTTGCTTCCAGAACATTGAATAAGGCAGAAAGGCTTTATGCGACGGTAGAGAGAGAATTGCTCGGGATAACATGGGAAATAAAGCATTTCAGGCCATATCTCTATGCCAGAAAGTTTAAAATTTTAACCGACCATCGTCCGTTAATTTATTTATTTAATTTGACAAATCCGTCAAGCAGATTAACGAAATTAGGTTAATATTAGAAGAGTACGATTTTACGGTACATTATGTCAAAGGTTCAGAAAATGTGACAGCAGACGCACTATCGCGTATAGTCATAGAATCTCAAGACTTAAAAGGAATGAATGAAAAATATGTGAGAGTGTGAATGTGTTAACTAGAGCTCAGTTAGAGATAGAGCGGTTTGGTCAAAACCAGAACTAACCACAACTGTGGAGAAAAAGACGTACAGACTGGAGGCGATAGGCTTGATCACCCTGTTGTAGCCGAGGTTTTAAAAAGTCCCAATGACACGATTGAATTAAAAGTAGTGTCTAAAACAGAGTTGCAAGACTTAAAAATTGCAATTTTATCAATACTGTGATAATTTTATTTACAATGTGAATTCACAAACTATGTATTTTTACCAGAACAGTCGATCAGCGCATGATTTGAGGCATCTGGACAAAGGGGCATAGAAAAAAAAATTTCCCGGAAATATATATTAAAAATGCACAAAGTGCAGAATTATTAAATTTACTAAAAATGTAAATCGCATATGTTAAAACCCGACTATAAAAATAAATATAGTTCGGGATGCGGAACGTATAACAGAAAAAAAAGACATATAATTTTTAAATTTTTACACGTTACCAACAGGTATAAAGTGGGTGTACAACGCATGTAAAAAATATAAGACAACGATTTTTTGGGCAGGTCTCAAAGGAGACTTTAACCCAAATTTTGTCAAAAACTGTGATAATTGCCAAAGGTATAAGCATTCAAATGGAAAAAGGGTTTCCAATGGTAATAACAAGTACGGCTAAACAGCATTCGAAAAGGTTGTACTTGCCCTTTTGTGGGCCCTCACCTGAGGATAGCCAAAAAAAAATAATTTTCCCTTCAGTGCGATTTAACAAAGTTTGTGGAAGGATACCCAAATTAGAGGATAAGGAAGCAAAACAGTAGCAAAGGCTTTTTCGTAGAAAATTTTATACTACGATATGGGATACCTTGTGAAATCCTAACGGCCCCAAGGTTTGAAGTTATGTTAGCACGTTTAAGGAAGCTTGTAAACTATTAGGGATCCAACAGTTAAATTTACAGCCCATCATGAAACGTTTGGGAGGTCTGGAAAACTCACATAAACATTTGGGTGCGTATGTAAAATAAAGAAAGAAATTTGGGAGCGATTGGGTATCGTATTGGTTTTTTTCAAAATAACAACACGGTAAACACCTCAACACGCTATACACCATACGAGCTTGTATTTGGTAAAATAAGAAAAATCCCGTCAAACCTTACTAATCAAATCGATCCTATTTATAATTTTGAGGTTTTCCCCATTTGAGGAAATTTAGATTGCAGACTGGGGGAATGACGCAAGAAATAACTTAATTGTTTTAAAACTAAGCGTATAAACCCAATAAAAGATGCAATAGCTATAATTATAAAATCGGAGACATGGTCCAAATTAGAAAAAAAAAATGAAAAAAAAAATTAGCACCTTTGTTTAAAGGTCCATTTAAAATTTTAGATATTAAGAATCCCAATGTAGTTTTAAATGTAAATAATAACCCTTAAGGAGGTACATAAAAATATTTTTAAAAACCTTATTTTTAAGTTTTTAAATTTGGGTAATAGTATATAAGATAGCAGAAGGGAAAAAAAAGTTCAGAAAACTTTTTTTTTTCAATTTTTGGGGGGAAGGTGTAATGGATTCATGAAAAAAAGGCTAAGGTTAGTTTAGTACTTGTTGGGTCATCAGTCTTTTGGGACGTATCAAAGCCATTGACCGTGAAGGCTAACAGGTTCTTATATTATGTTATGTTATTATTTAAATATTAGTTTATATAACAAGACGGGATATATTATTGTAAACTGTGTATATTAAATGATGTTTGTTTAATGTTTAAATATATATTTTAATAACTTGATTTATACACATTAAGTTTTAGATACGATTAGATATAATTAGATGCATTTCAATGCAGTAAGATAAGTTTAAAACTATTTTTAATTTTTTTTATTAAAGATGTTTTATACAAAGTCCTTGTTTTTACTTTTGACGTGTACCAGGTACTACGAAGCAAAGGACAAGCAGAAAATACACCACATGGCGACCCTGCCATGAGAAGTACACCACAGTTTTAAATATCCTTTATAATACAAAAATTAATAAACAATTTTAAAATCTTATAAATTAACTAGATATACTTTTTAAAATTTACCGTAGTATCTCTAACAAATTACGAAATAAGATCAGAAAGGCAAAAAATTTAAATTTTTTTTTAATAAATTTATAAGTTATATGAAAAATGTTAGAATTTTTTTTTTTTTAATTGGGAAAATTTGAATATCTTAAAAAAAATAATCAAGGTACAAAAATTTTTTTATAAAACAAATAGCATTTTTAATAAAGCCCGAAATTTCACGATATTTCCTGAGTAAAATATTCGACAAAAATTATTTTTTAAAGGACGCTTGTGGTACACGGCCTAAAACGAATCACTTGTTAATTTGGTGACTTTTTGGGTTTGGGTTTTGCTGGTTTTTGGGTTTTTAACATTTTCAAAAATTTTTAAATATTTACATTTTTCAAAAAATTTTTTATAGTAGTAGGGGTGGGTTCTGCGACAACCGATGACTCCAGCCAACAAACCCGCGGGACCTGTTTAGTGAATGGGGATTAAACGACTGACTGGTTATTTTTTGGGGACTTTTGGTCATTTAAAAAAAAAATAATAAATAAAAATTTCTCCAAAACGAGAAATGCTTGAATCGACTTTATCTCCTAAAGGGTTAAATTTTGACATTTCTTCATGGAACCTTAATTAAAGGGGCACCATAAATACTATCGATTCAGACCCAAAAGGGGTTTGTTAATAAATAAAAGAGTTATTTTGGGCGATTTCGGTAACCTTGAGAATTTTTTCTTTGGGTTTTCGATTTTTTTTATGGATCTTTGTATTATTGACCCTTTCGCTCCAATGCATCCATTTTCGTTCGAATGGGATACCCTTTAGAAGGATTTTTTTAAAAATCAATTCGGTTTTTTTTAGACGGGGATGAAGCGGACAAAGGAAAACGATGAGTGGGACAAATCTAAATAGGTAGGCAAGTCAGCGACTCGCGCCGTCGCGCTCCCCCCCAGTTTTTTTCAAAAAACCGCATTTTTTTAAAATATCGACAAACCGAGTATCGCCACGCCTTTGTACGAGACCCCCAAAACTTAAAAAAATTTTTAAAAAAAATTTAATATAAAATATACAGTTCTGGTTGTTCTTCTTGGTTTGATTTTTCGCAACTTAAAGTTTAATACACGTAAATAATATGATTTGATATTTTAAACAAACTTTAAATTTTATCTATTATTGTTTTTTGTTCCCGCGAAATAATTGTGAATATAAAATAATAATTTTAGTGGATTACTTGCCTATTGTGGTTAGTTGTGATCATTGTAGTAATTTGTCTAGATAAAAAAGGTTTTAAATATTTTTTAATAAGACGAAAAATAAAGAAAATTTGATTTTGACCAAAAATTTCGACAAAAGAGGAAAAATAATTTATGTAATTTTTGAATTTTTTTTTTTTTTTTTTTTTAAGAATTTGTTTTATTTTCTTAATAAATATAATGGAAAAGCAAAAAAATTTGATTCTTTTTTAAAAAAATTAATAAAATAAAGTATTTTAATCAATTTTTTTAGATAAAAAATTAATTTTGTATCCTTTTTTCATTTATTGAGTTTTTTAAAATTTATTTTAACTAACTATCATTAAAAGTAAACAATTTTAGAAAAATATTTTTGGGTTTTTGGGGAACTTAAAATTTTTTATTATTATTTTTTGTTCTCACAAGTCACTTGCCTTTAAAAAATTATAATTTTCTTAATTTTTTGCTAATTTTTATATTGGCACGTAATATAAACAACAAAAATTCTAGGATAAGACTTTAATTTTTAAATAAGTATTTTTTTTTTAATTTAAACAAAGCATTTTTGGTTAAGTAACTTAAAATTATTAAGCGAGACTGACTATTTTCTTGAATATATCTTTTAACTTCTCATGCCCCATTTCCCAAAAACTATTTTTTGAAAAAAATTCCCAAAATTTTTCATTTGGGAAAAAAAAATGAAAAAAGTATTTAAAAAAAATTCATTTTTGCCTTTCGATCTTATTTTAATTTGTTGAGATACTACGGTAAATTTTAAAAAATATACCTAATTAATTTTTGGGGTTTTTAAAAATTGTTTAATAATTTTTGTATTATAAAGGATATTTAATATAACTCTTTTAAAGTGAAACTTTTTTTTAAAAAAAATTAATTTGGGGAACCTAAAGTCTATCTCTTATTGTTTTTTGTTCCCAGAAATAGTAGTGAATATAAAATAATAATTTTAGTGGGTTTCTTGCCTATTGTGGTTAGTTTGGGCAGTTGTAGTAACTTGTCAGATAAAAAAGGGATATAAATATTTTTATTAAGAGAAAATTAAAGAATAATTTGATTTTGACCAAATTTCTGTACAAAATAGGGAAGGAAAAAAAAATGTTTTATTTATGTAATTTTTTGAATTTTTTTTTTTTTTTTAAATAATATGTTTTATTTTCTTAATAAATATAATCGAAAAAACAAATATTAGATCCTTTTTAATAAAAATTTTAAGTATTTTAATCAATTTTTTTAGATAAAAAGATTAATTAAGTATCCTTTATTCATTTATTAGGTTTTTTAAAATTTATTTTTAACTAACCATCATTAAAAGTAAAAAAATTTTAGAAAAATATTTTGATTTTGGGTAACTTAACCCCTATTTATTATTATTTTTTGTTTCACAAGTCACTAGCTGTTAAAAAAATTTTAATTTTCTTGAATTGTTTGCTAGTTTTTATATTCACGAATAAAAACACTAAATTTCTAGGATAAGATTTTATTTTTTTAAAAAAGCATTTTTTTTTTTTAAATTTTAAAAAAGGCATTTTTGGTTAGGTAACTTAAAATTATTAAGCAGAGACTGTCTATTTTTTTAATAAATCTTTTTAAATTTTTATGCCCCATTTCCAATTACTATTTTTGAAAAAAAATTTTAACATTTTACATTTAGGTCATAAAAAAAAAAATTTATTAAAGAAAAGAATTTTTGCCTTTTTGATCTTATTTCGTAATTTGTTAGAGATATACGGTAAATTTTAAAAAATATACCTAATTTATTTATAAGATTTTTAAAAATTTTTAATTAATTTTTTTATTTAAAAGGATATTTAAACTAACTCCCTTCTAAAGTGAAACTTTTTGGAAAAAAAATTGATTTGGGGTAACCTAAAAATCTATCTATTATTGTTTTTTGTTTCCCCGAAATAATTTGGGAAAATAAAATAATAATTTTAGTGGATTACTTGCCTATTGTGGTTAGTTGTTCATTGTAGTAACTTGCTAGATAAAAAAGGGATATAAATATTTTTTAAAAAGACGAAAAATAAAGAATAATTTGATTTTACCCAAAAATTTCTGACAAAAGGGGAAAAATAATGTTTTTTTTATGTAATTTTTGCAATTTTTTTTTTTTTTAAATATTTTGTTTTATTTTCTTCATAAATATAATCGGAAAAGCAAAAAATTTGATTCTTTTTTTTAAAAAAATTATAAGTATTTTAATCAATATTTTTAGATAAAGATTAATTAAGTATCCTTTATTCATTTATTAGGTTTTTAGAATTCATTTTTAAATAACCATCATTAAAAGTAAAAAATTTTTGAATAATATTTTTATTTTGGGTAACTTAATTCATTTATTATTTTTTTTGTTCTCACAAGTCACTAGCTGTTAAAAAATTATAATTTTCTTGAATTGTTTGAATTTTTTATTGGCTCGTAATAAAAACACTAAAAAATTTTAGGATAAGACTTTTAAATTTTTTTAAAAAAGTAATTTTTTTTTTTTTTTTCAATTTTAAAAAAGGCATTTTTTGGGTTTGGTAACTTAAAATTTTTAAACAGAGATGTCTTTTTTTTGAATATATCTTTTTAAATTCTTATGCCCTACTTCCCTACTATTTTTAGAAAAAAATTCTAACATTTTTCATTTAAGTCAAAAAAAATTAAAAATTTATTAAAAAAGTTAATTTTTTCCTTTTGATCTTTTTCGTAATTTGTTAGAGATACTACGGTGAATTTTAAAAAAAATTTGTTTTAAATATCCTTCATAATACAAAAAATTTAAAAAACAATTTTTAAAAACTTATAAATTAATTAGGATATTTTTAAAATTTACCGTAGTATCTCTAACAAATTACGAAATAAGATCAGAAAAGGGAAAAAATTTAAATTTTTTTTAAAAAAATTTTTTAATTTTTTTTTTACTTAAATGAAAAATGTTGATTTTTTTTTTTTTTAAAAAGTAATTGGAAATGGGGTATGAGAAGTTAAAAAAATATTCAAGAAAATAGCAGTCTCGCTTTAAAAATTTTAAGTTATTTAACCCAAAAAAGCCTTGTTTTAAAATTTAAAAAAAAAAAAAAAAAAAATTTTTTTAAAAAAATTTAAATTAATCCTAGAATTTTTTGTGTTTTTACTACGTGCCAATATAAAAATAAGAAACAATTCAAAAAAAAATTCAAATTTTTTTAACAAAGTACTTGTAGAACAAAAAAAATAAATAGAGTTTAAGTTACCCCAAAAACAAAATATTTTTCAGTTTTTTACTTTTAATGATGGTTAGTTAGAAATCAATTCTAAAAACCCAATAAAAAAAAAGGTACTAAATTAATC
>JAHBCN010025399.1:0-11202 GCA_019359885.1 Listronotus oregonensis | reverse complement strand
TTTTTTTTTTTTAAATAAGTGTATTTAAGTTTTAAGAAAGTTTTAAAGTGTTTAACAAATCTTATAACTGATTTGGGACCGACTGATGTCGCTAGAGCTGTAGCAATGATTGAAAATGGTCGATCCTACAGTGAGTTGCGATAATGTTTGGCAAAAAAAAAAAAATTTTATCCCCGTTACACGTTGGAGACACACTGGACAGTATGTAAGAAGGCGAGGTCAAGGCAGGAAACGCCAACCCCGCTGTAGATATCGGTTTATCTTAAACACTTCGAAATGAGCGTCGAACAGCATTTCAAACGAGAAACGAACTGGAAGGTTCGTGGTATCAGAAAAATGAGCGTACAGTTAGAAAAAATTCAAGGAAGCTGGTTTGAAGTCGCGTAGACCAAAAAAAGCCCCAAAGCCCAAAGACGTCACGGGAGCGCGATTATTTTTTGCTCGAGAACATCAAAATTGGAATGACGATCGGTGGGGTCAAGTTTTTTTACGGATGAAGTCGTTTTTTGGGAAATACATTGATGGAAAGGAAAGAATATATCGACGTGAAGGAGAAAAAAATGGCAGTTTAATTTTACTCCCACTTGTTTTTTGGCGGAGGCCGTTATGGTAGGGGGGCATATGCGGGGGAAATTTGGGGGAGATAAGGGGGCTTTTTAACGCCGATAGGTACATAAGAGATGTTCCCCAAAATCATGTGATATTTTTCGCCCCATATTGGTGCACGACAATCCCGACAATGCTCGCCGCATGCGGTGGTGTAAATGATTTTTTAAACCGTAGAAATAGCGAAAATGAATTGGCCTGCATTTTCCCCCGGGCTTGAATCCAATGAACATGTCTGGGACATGCTAGGCAACAAGAACCTGCTGTTCAAAAACAAAAGAGGTGAAGAGCCTGTTAATTTTGGGATGAAGGCCTAAGGATTGATAACCATGAAATATGGGGCCAATACTGGGAAAAGTGTGGGGGAACACCCCTTATTAAAAACAAATATTATTGTAATATTTTGGTTCTTTTTAAAAAGTTAAAAAGTCAAAATACAAAAGGGAGTTTTTTCTTTTTTTTTTTTGGCTTCGTAATTTCATTAAAGCTCTGCAAACCAAAAAAATTTAAAACTTTTTTAAAATTTTAAAAAAAAAAAAATGAAAAAAAATTACTTTTTCTCCTTTCCCTTTTAAATTTCCGGGGATATATACAGTCAAACTGGATATAAGAACCTTAAAGGAACCAAGAAGTGTTTTTTCTTTTATTTTAAAATAAACAATATGTTTTTAGAGAGTTTATTAAACATTTCATTAAAAAAAACACATTATTTATTAGCTTATATTTTATCTATAAAATATAGTAAATAAAATATATACATATTATTACTTAAACTAAAAAGCTAAAAGTTTTTTACAAATATCACTTGTATGGAAAAAAAAAAAGTAATACTAAATTGTTTTTACGTGATACTAAAATATGTTCTGAATTTTGTTTAATTAATTTACTGTTGAAATAATTATTATCCATATTATTTTTTAAGCGGACAAACTTATTCACAATGTCAAGTGAGTTTAAAGCATCTAGAGCTGAAGGTTTTGGGGATAAGTTAGATTTTCTTCCATTTCATCTAGTTCGTCAACAAAATCAATTTCTCCGTTGCTTATGAGGAAATTACATCTGCTTCGGACGGAAACTCAGAAACAACTAAATTTTCATGAAGAGAGTCAAATTCATTTAAATTAACATTGTCAAATTATGTAATTAAGTTTTCTTGGCCCATTTTTGTAAACTTGTGTTTTTTATCCAGATCTTGAGCTCTTTGCCTTCAACCCACAAGATTAGAGGAAGTTCGTCTTTTCATAAAAGTCAGGCACACTTTGCATCCTGAATGTCAAAACAATTTAAAATGTTGAAGTGCTTACCGACCCCAAGGGTTACTAACATCTAATCGCATCCAGTCCCAAAGTTTTAAAATCTGCGTTCTGTCCAGAGTAGATTAATTTTAACAGAAGCTGTTGTCTTGGTGAGATTTTAAACAACGTATTACACTCTGGTCCATGGGCTAGAAGGAAGGTAGCATTTGGTGCAAAAAACTACCTCAATGCACTTTAGGTTGGGAACTTTGGATGGGCGGAAGTATCCCCCAAAGTAACTTTAATCACTTAAAATTTTTGTAAATATTTCAGAAGTGATCCATGCTCGTTTATTAGAAAATTAACTTACTGGAACATATTGAAAATTTTTAAACATCTGGAAGCTGCTTGCCAATAACAATAAGCTTTCTTTTCTGAGATCCGTCCATATTTGCACAAACAAACACAGTAACTCGCTCCTTAGACAATTTCCCCAGAATATTTATCTCCTTTAAACTTTAAAATTTTATCGTGTCATTTAAAAATAACCCTGTTTCATCTCCATTAAAGATATCACACTCTTGTACTTTTGTTTCAGAGTTGGCAATTGTAGTAAGCCCTGGTTCTAACTTCCAAAGATAGCAGATTCATCATGAATTTTTCACTTTTATATCAATCTTCGTTTAAACCGGTCCCAAACCAGCCTCTGGAGCATCCAGCTTTTTCCTCTAGCGCCTTGATTGTCCTTCGTGAGATTTTATTCTGGGGTTTGCACATTTTCTCAAACTCTGATGCTTTGACTTTTCTAAAAAACCATTTAGATGGGGACTTATCGACATCTGGCTTTGATGAACCTCTAATTTTTTTAATAAGGTATTTATATGTTGACTTTAGATATTTTTCTCTATTGGCCATACTTGAAACAGTGGACTTTGGCAATTTATAAGTCCACAGATTGCAGGATTTGCTGGCCATTCTGAATTTTTTTGATTATCTCAATTTTTGACTTAAACTTATTGCTTTGCGTTTGCTTCTAACAACAAACTTTGTTCTGACATTGTAAAAATATTAAAGATGCATTATTCTATCTTGGACAAAAAGGTATTGAATTAACTCGAAACTGAATACGGACACGTATCGACTGCAAAATCACGCGGAAAACGTTTCTAAACGTCCAGAATTGGTGGGAGAAAAGAGACGAAGATCCTGATAGTTCGTTATAACCGATAAATAACCTTCGGGGGGGAAAAAAAGATCGCTAATCCAGCATTCGCTATATGCGAGTTCGATTCCTCCTATAAAAAGTTCGACTGTTTATATATATATATATATATATATATATATATATATATATATATATATATATATATATATATATATATATATATATATATATATATATATATATATATATATATATATAAAATTATATATATATATATATATATATATTTTTTTTTTAAAAATTTTTTTTTTTTTATATATATCGTCACTGAAAAGGAAAAACCCCCAGCCCCAAATACAAGGTAACTGTTATTCTTCTGAAAACCCCCTTTTTTCTGCTTCGCTTTTCAATTTTTATAGCTTTCTTTGGGTTTTTCTTCTTATTTTTTAGATCTAATATTAATTACTAGATAATTTTAAAATTTTTTCAAAAATTTTTGATTAAAAATTTCTCCAAAAGTACAATTTTGTTTAGACCTTTACCTGCCAGAGACGATAAAATTTCAAAGTGGAAAGTTCAAGGAACATAGTTTGTAGAAAAAAAGAAACAAATAAACCACAAACAAAAGCTAGGACATAGCTCCAAAATAGCTAATACCTTTAAACTGAAAGGCCTGCCATGCCCCAATCCCCGCCTTCGCTGTTCGAAACGCGCTTGATAAATATCGGCCCTGCTAAGTTTTGTCTTCTTCTACGGAAGAGGTTGTCCTTTTTGATACATTACGATACATTACACTTTGCCCCTTTCCTTTTTGGATTTTCAAACTTGTATATATATATATATATATATATATATATATATATATATATATATATATATATATATATATATATATATATATATATATATATATATATATATATATATATAATATATATATATATATATATATATATATATATATATATATATTATATATATATATATATATATATATATATATATATATATATATTATTATTATATATATTATATAATTAAAGGGTAAACCTTTAATGTAAAAAAGATTTCAAAAATCCCTTTTAAAAATGAATTTTAAATTAATTTTGAAAATAAAAACTTTATCTTGGCTGTGTTAATTTTCCTGAAATAAAATTTTAAGGAATATGAAGAACTTTAAAAATTTTTAACTCTTTAAGTTTGTTTTATTTTTTGTGGTATAAATTTACCAAATTTATGACAGATGACCAATGCAAAGGAAATTGTTTTCCACAGAGCATTAGAGACCTTATGCTATCTCTAAAAAATTCTTAAACCCCTAATCCCAAGGGGAGTTTCATTGGATTTACTTACAGCTGTAATTTTTTAGTAATGCCCTGGAAATGATACGGATGTCATCACCAAAACTATCTTTTAAGTTGAATTTGCCCAATCAAAGCTCGGAATAGAAATATCGATAAAATTTTTAAAAAAAGTGATTTTGATGGTCTAAACGTAGCTTTGTTGAATGTTGAGTGGGATAATTTTATTGGTGATGTAAATGGATATTGGTTTCTTTATCATTAATCATAATAGATATTTATGTAAAAAAAGAAATTTTTTAAGAATGTTTTTAAAGTTTTTGTGTGATATGAAAATTTAAAAAAATATTTTAGAAAAAAAAAGCAAAAAAAAAGTACAAACCAAAAAAAATTTCTAATTTCAAATCTTTAGTCATCTAAAAGCTATTAAGGACAAAACAAGATTTTTTATTTAATATTTGTATCGAAAAAAATGTAATGTATGATCCAAGTTTAATTGTTATAATAGAAAAGCAATGAAATATCTAAGTTAATAACTCTCTTGAATTTAAATAGTTTGATATTGTTACCATTGCAAACCACTTTTCTTCAGCCTACTCTGATCTAATAAGCAAAAATGTATAAAAGTAATAAAATAAAAGTAATCTTTCATTAAAAATATCTTCCATCAGATAAAAATAACTTGTATATTAATTTAAATAATTATTAAAGGGGGGTGAACGATGGTCTACCCCAATATTTTTAAAAAAAGTTCTTTCTCTTTTTAAAATGTATTTAAAAAAATTTTGAACCAGAGACTGCATTTTTTAAAACTACAGACCTATTACAAAAGTTTATTTTCAAAAATTTTGAAATCAAATTTTTTGGGAAACCCAAATTTTAAAAAATAATAATTTTAAAACCGGTTTTAAAAACAACCCCCAACAACAAATCTTGTAAGAAATGTGTTGAAGGGGTCAGAGGGTTTGTGGGTTTACTCCATATTCCGATTTCTCCAAAGGGTTTTGGGAAAAATTAATCAAGATCATGAGTTTTTTGAACAAACTTTATGGTTTGGTTCCCTGGTTCACTGTTAAACTGGTTTAGATCCTTAAATAGAAAGCAATTATTAAAATAAATAACTATGATAATATATAAAAATAAAAATTAAAAATGTGCTGTATAAATAAACTCTAGTAATTAGTTTTTTTTCATTTCTTAGATAAAATATGTTATTTTTTAAAAAAGGGTTTGTATCCACAAAATTTAAATCTTTTAACAAATTAGTTTTGGGGGGAAATTAAAAATTTCTTTTTTATTATTTTTTTTTTTTCAGTGTTTGACTGTTTAAAAAAAACTTGGAAATTCTTGTTAAAAAAAAAGTTTACTCTTTTCTATTATTGATTTTTTTAAAAAAAACTTTTTTATCAATTTTTTTCTTTATAATGAAAAATGTTTGTATAATTAATTTTTAATTAAAAAAAACCCAAAAAAAACCTAAAGAATTTCCCTTTTTTTTCTTTTTTTTTTTAAAACTTTTTTATAACGCCATATATAAATTTTTTAAAAAATTTTTTAAAAATATTTTAAAAAATTTTTGGGCAATTATTTAATGTTTTTTTTTTTAAATCTCCTAAAATTTTCTTTTGGTTCTTTCCATCATTTATACATTGCTTTAGTTAAGAGGACTGTTCCTTTTGTTTTGGTGCTGAACAAAACCATGTCTTTTCCGTAAACGGCAAAAAATTTTTATTTAAAAAAACCCCCAAAAAGGGGATTATTTTTGATTTCAACTGGCAGTCCAATTATCATACATATTTAATAATTGGTAATGTATTTAAAACTTTGAGAATTTATTATCGAGGTTTTTTGATGGCCTTTAAAGTTCCCCAAGGAGGACACATTCCTTTTATTTAAATTTTTAAAACAAGGGGTTTTAATTTTATTCCCCGGTGGTTTTAAAGTTTTTCTAAGTTTAAAGGCGTTTTTAATTTCAACGTTTGCGATGATTTATGATGGGTAAACAAAAACAATGTCTGCCTTAAAAAAAAATACATCAATTCGGGTTTATAGATTTAAATGTTGGGGGAGAATTTTGAAAAAATTTAGTTTTTAAGCCTTAGAAAAAATTTATAAGGTTTGGGGTTTTTTTTTTGGATATTAAACTTTCATTCCATTTGCAAAATAATGTTTCACGCTGATCAAGTCTTTTCGTTTCACCAAAACCTCTACACCTAAATCCCCCAAAGTTATTAAACCCCAGGACTTTAAGGCTGATTTTAAAGGGGGTTAGGGGGGGTTTTTTTCCCCCAAAAAATTTTTCATAAAGGGAAACTATTATTTTGCAAATTTTCCTGGAAAACCCCCATTTTCATGGGAAAGTTGGGTCTTTAAAGTCTTTTACCCGGTTCCCCTAGAGACCTAAATGTATACATTTTTGACAGAGGGAAAATTTTGGTAACTTTTTTTTAATAAACAGGTAAAAAACTAAGCCAAAAAAAGCCATCAAAAAAAGTGGTATAGCTGAACCCTTTTAAACATAAAAAGTAGGGGACAATTTTTTTGAATCTCCCTCAAAAACCCCAATAATTTTTAAATTGAGTAGCTTAGTTAAGAATTATTAAAAAAAAAACAAAAATTAAAAATTTTTTTTAATTCCCTTTAAAAAATATCAACTTGATAGCAAGTTACTTAAATTCAATTTTAAAGGGAAACTATTGTTTGTGACCAATACGGGGCCCTATATATATATATATAAATATAAATATATATATATATATATATATATATATATTTATATATATATATATATTATATATATATATCTTTCATATATATATATATATATCTTACTATCTCCCAGCGTCCTACTTAAAAAAACATTCATTAATCCATGTGCGTAGGGGTTTCCGGATGAACCCTAAGCATTTTCCTGAAAATTTTGATAGTTTGGGGATGCCTGAAAATTTTTTTGGTTTTAAAAATTTTTAAAAACGCTTATTGAAAATATAAAAAATATATTTTAGGTTTTTTTTGTTCAATAGGGGCTTGGCCCCCACTAGTGCGTTTATTTATGGCTTGATAATATCACCGTTTTGCGTCCAAAAAAGGGGAATGTTTTTAATTTGGGAAACTTTTTAAATATTTTCCTGATTTTCTTTTAGTAGTTATAAGACTAATATGTGCAGGATGGATTTCTTTGTTCCAGGGGGGAAAACGTAAGTACTTTAATTTTAGAATTTTAATATTTGTTAAATTTTAAGGGTTAAATTTTTTTTTGTTTTCAATATAATATGGTTTTTTTTTAATTTAATAATTGCGGTTTTTTAATTGGATTTGGGGGAATTTGGGAAAATTTAAATTTTTGTTTTAAAATTTAAAAAAACTAATTCCACACCCAATACTAATATTTGGGGATAAGTTTAATGCCATGGTTACTAATTTTTATTTTAAACCCCAAATTGGAAAAATTTTAGTTAAATGATTAATTAAAAAATATCAATAATCTTTAAATTTCCCAAGACCCAATCTATACCTGCCAAAATATAATTTCCACTTTTTTCACCAGAAAAAAGGGGGTAAAAAATGTTAAAAAGGAAAATCTCAGGAATTATCATTACAACCGTTGTGTTACTAATAAACCCCCCATTGTTTACTTTTTTGAATTAAAACATTTAATAACCTTTTTATTCTTTTTTGAAAACTTTTTTTTACAGTAAGTGTTAAGTTTTTCCTTTTGTTATTTTTTACAAAAATGTTTTAAGGATGAAAAAGGTTACTTTTTTTAACTTTAAATTTAAAATTTTGGTAATTTTAAAAAATAATATGTACATCCTATTTATTGGGTCTTACAAATTTCAGATTATTTAAATTTTAAAACCTAAGTGTTAAGGGGGTGAGCGTTTAAATAATTAAAAAATAAAAAATAATTTTCGAAAAAAAATTCAAAAATCTTTAATATTTTAATCTTTTCCGAAAAATAATATTTTATTTTTAACTTTTAAATTTTAAAAAAAATTTATAAAAGTCTTAAGGGGGGTCCTTCCATATTAGATAAAAGGGGGAAACCCCGGCCGTTTAATCGGTGGTTTCTTGAGGGGTCCAAATTACAAAATTATTTTTGAAAAGGGGAATAATTTTTGGAAAGTCGTGATGAATGATCTAGCAATATATTTATTTTTGGGAAAAAAAGGGATGACAAATACTAACTTGAACCTAAAACCCTAGCAATCCCCAAATCCAATATTTCAGAAAAAGACGCATGGGGTTTTTATACATTAATAAATACATCTGCAACGGATAAAGAAAAATTTGAAAATTTTTAGACTGAAAAAAGCAGAGTTTTTTTTTCACTTAAAAAAACGATAAAGTCGACCAGCAAGAGTTGAATACCCAAAACCCAAAGGAAAAAAATTACCATTGTTTAAGCTAAATCTGTGGGTGTCCAAATTCAGTTTATATTGGGGTCGGGAAAATTTAAAGAGATACGGGGTTTGGTAAAATAAAGGGAAACCAAATAATTAACAAACCACTTAGAATTTTTAAAATTTTAATTTTTTTACGGAAAAAAACAATTTTGCGTTTCGTTTTTATTTTTTTCTTTTTTAAAAATAAAAAAATAACTTTTACTTTTCCCTTTCCCCTTTTTCTGTTCTACGGGTTTTGTTTTATTTTGCTTTGAGCTGATCATCAACTTTTTTTTAATTTTGGATTTTTTTTTTATGTTTTTTGGGGAGTTAAATTCCCCAAAACCAATTTTTTTATTCGAAAAATTTATTTTAAATTTTTTTTCAAAAAACCCTTTTGAGAAAGTCAAAATATTTTTTTGGCAGGATCTTGGAAAACATTAAACTGTTTTTTTTTTTTGAAAAAGTAAAAATCTTGGGGTTGGGATTTTAAAAAGCTTTTAAAAAATAAAAAAACGGGACTTCGTTTAAAAATAAAGTTTCAATTTTTAACCAAAAAAACACCAGCTTTCACACAAAAACACAAACAAAATATCGCCCAGAAAAGACTGCGGCCACCTGCTTTTCAGCAGCCCAGCCCATCAATCGCAGTCGTTGACAGGGACGCATACGACGGCCGCGGAAAAAAAAAGGGCCTTTTAAAAACATTAGTGGACTGCTTTGCGGCTAATTGCGTTGTCGCATGGGGGGCCCGGGGGAAGAAACATACCTTTTTTTAATTTTAAAAAAAGGAAGGATAAACAGTACTACAATTTCTGTTCTCCTCAATTAAAATCTAAGTTCTTTTTGGTATAGGGTTTTTCTTTCCCTTTTAAAAAATATTTATATTTTTCTTTTAGACTTCAATTTTTTTTTTTTTAAAGGTGTTATTCTATAGTCCTAAACAAATAGCTAAATACATTTAAAAAATATTATTATTCGATTTTGATAAAAAATTGGGGCAAAATCCAAAAAAAACAACCGGTGGTTTTGTAATCGTCCATTGCCCCCCACCTCCGGCCACCAAAAAAGAAAAAGTATTATCTATTGAGGGAAAGAAAAATTTAGATGAAAAGTATTTTATTATATTTTAAAATAGTTACTTTCTTGCGTTAAACGAGGTGAAAAAAATTTTTTTTAGCCATTTTTTGACCTTTAAAAATTAAAAAATTTAAATTTTTTTAAGGAAAAATTGGTAGAAACAAACCTACAAGAAAAAAAAAAACTTGAATAAAACACACAACTCTTTCTACTAATCATCAAATAAATTTCAAGACACACAAAAAAAAATTATTTTAGATAACCCATAAAATTATGGATTTTTTGTGGTTTGGGTTTTGGGGAAATTGGGCTTTATTCTTAGTACCTTGCAAAACCCTTAAAAAACAATTAAAGACAATATTCTAATAAATTTTGAAAAGTTTAAACCATTTTTCTTAAATTATTTTAAAAAAAGATTTGCCAAAACCCTTGTCACAAATAATTTTTTTTTTTCAAATGATCTTTAGGAAAAAATTGATCTGATTCAGATTAGTTCCAGAAATTCAGATACGTGAAAGTGAATATCAGAAGAAAATTCCGTTAAAAATGTTTAAACAAAAAATAAAAAGGGAAAAGGTTCTTTTGGTATTTTTACTTAACAAAAATTTGGGAAAATTAAACCTTTAAAATTAAATTTTAATATCAATAATTCTAAAAAACCCATTAAAATAAATATAACTGCAGTTTTTGGGTTTTCCCATGGTTTTTTAGTTTTTCCAGGGGGTTTAAAATTTTAACCCCCGGGGAAACCAATTACTAATGGACGTTCTTAAACTTTCAGACAACAACAAATCTAGGGAAAATTTCAAACCCCCAAAATTACTTATTTTTTTTAAATTTTCCCTAAAAAAGGTTTTTAATAAATAGGGTTTAAAATTTTTTTCTTTTAGTAGGGGGTTTACAAATCACATCAGAAATGGAAATCTATAATTCATTTTTTTTTTAAATCCAAAACAAAAAAAGTTGATAAAGTTTTGGTTTTATAATAAATTATGTTTTTAAATTAAACTTTAATTTTTGGTTATAACATCCCCCGAACCAAAAAATAATCAAATCCACGGTTTTTTAGAAGATTTAGGGCAAAATTTTAAAAATTAAAAAAAAAAAAATAAAAAAGGACTTTTGTTTCTTTTTTAAATTTTGTACTTAATTTCGCTAGAATTTATTAAAAAATATACGATTGAGAAAAAGTTCAGCAAAAATTTCTTTGTCTCCCAAAAAAAGCTTAGAAAAAATTAACGATCTGGGAAAAAAAGAAATTTTTTAAACAGTAATAGTATTTTGAAACCAAATTTAAAAGCCCCTCACTAATAAAAAAATTTTCCCTTTGCTGTTTAGGGTTTTTTTTTCAAAACAATTTGGAGACATCGAAAAAATGTTGGGGCTAATGACAAATTACATCAAGCAGTGGACAAAACGTACTCCTTAAA
>JAHBCN010025398.1:0-11258 GCA_019359885.1 Listronotus oregonensis | reverse complement strand
ATTCTTTTCTTTTAAAATGTAAAAAAAAAATCTTTTTTTTTTGAAATTTTTTAAAATGCATATGATTTTATTATTTTAGGGATGATTGCACCCCCCCATTTTCCGGGGGGTTTTTTAAACCCTTTAAAAATGAGTGTTTTATTTCAAAAACCCCCTTTGGGAATTCGTAGTAAGAATAACTTTTTAATACCACTGTATTTTCGAAATTTCTTCAGATTTGGCAACTTTTAAACCCCCTAATAGAGGTGATTTTTAAAAAATTTTTTAAAAAACGAAAAGCAATGTTCATAAAATTTTTTGCAACGAGTAATTTGGTATAAAATACATATTTTTATGTTTTTTCCCCTCACCTTCTGTGAATTGAAAAAAACAGGCAGTTTTTGCGGTCACTCTTTACGTAACAAATTTTAAACCTTTATGTGGAAAAAAACAAGTTATAATAGTGGAACAAACATGCTAAAACCCTTTTTGTGTTATATACATACTTTGTGCGGGGGTTAAAATTTAATAAATACGCTGGTTCATTAAATTCAGTTTTTGCATACACTCATAGGTTTTATTAAAAATTCCAAAAAATTTTTATAAAATTTCAATAACTCGTTTTTAAAGGGATGAAAAGTTGTATTAAAAATATTAACAATGTAAAATATAAAAAAAACCCCAAAACCTAATTTTATGTTTTGGAACTGTCAGGTTAATATTAAATAAAATTAGAGTTTTTTGAATTTATTAATTAATATTAAAATTTTGGGGTTTATAAAATAGTAAAAACCAAAAAAAACATAGGTAATATTGACGATATTAGGTCGGTCGATAAGTTTTATCGTTCAATAAAAACATTAGGTTATTTTTAAAAAAATGGTAGTACCTAATTATTAATACGTGTAAAGTTTTACTGGGACTTGTCAACTCATTTGTTCATCTACAGCTGTTTAAAGTTGAGTGTCATAGTATGTTTTCAATTTGGGAAATGAATATCGTGTAGTAAAACAGTACCAAATTTTTTAAAAAATTTTGATCAAAAACAAAAATTTAACCCTTTTTTTAAAAAGTAAAAAAATTTTTTGGGCCTTTAGGTAAAACAGTATGAACAAATGGGTGGCTAAATTAAAACGTGACCCTGCAAGTCTTAACCCCGAAGTTGGCCCCAAATTTTGGGTAGGATTTGAAGCAAACTGAAAACTTGTCATAACCTCCCCCATTATACCCCAATACGGAACTGCAGACCTGGTTGGTGAGTAGCGGGGCGAAATCAGCCCAAAATTTTTAAAAAATTTTTTAAAAAAAAACCAAAAATATGTTTGAGGCAATATGCAATTTTATACAGACAGGTCCAGTGTAGTAAAAACAGGCAGGGAACTGATGAATTTACTACTGTCCGCTTCATCGATAAACACCAAACGAGATCTCAGTTTTAATATGTTTTGGGACAGGTGTGTTGTATGGTTTAAGGGGGTTTAAAAAATTAGAAAAATAAATTTATGCGGGCTAATCTGTTGAGAAAAAAGTTAATACTTAATACGTTATTTATAAAAGAAAAATTAAAATTTAAAATATTTATTTATTAGTTTACTAATTGCCAAAGCAAAATAAAAAAAAAGGGTTTTCAAAAACCCAAAAAATAATTTCAAAAAAAAAAAGTACGGGAATAAAAAAAAAAAAAAAATATTTTAAAAAAAAAATTATAAAAAATTTTCAAACAAACCTCCCTTGCGCAAAGCAATATCTATTTATAGTATATTAGGGGTGATAGTTTTAAAAGCTTCCGATTTTTTTTGGGTTTTTCTTTTTAGCCCTACCCGAAAAACCGTTTTTTTTAAAAAACCCCCCAAAAAAAAATCATTAGAAAAAGGGGGCTGGGGGATCTGCGGGCCCAAATCATACTAATCAAAGGGAAAACGTATGGTTTCCCAAAATCCTTGAACAATACGTCCATTTGGGGGGGGGACAACCATCTTGCTGCCCATATTATCAAATCTTACTCCCAATTTGGCGAATTGCCGGTAAAATTTTTTTGTTGTAAAGTCCAAAAAAATTGCTGCAGTTAAATTGCCTTTAATAAAAAAAAGGTCCAATAAGGTGTTCTCCCACCATACCCGCCCAAACATTCAATTTTTTAGAATTTGGGGTTTAAAACCCCAAAATACCTGTGTAGGTTTTACGAGACCAATATCAAACTTGATTAATTTTGTCAATTAATTTAAAGGAAAAAGGGCGATTCATCCGTGAAAAAATCGATCTAAGAAAGTTTTCATCTGTATTTGCCCTTTCCAATATTAATTCGTAAACTCCATACGTCGAAATTGGTCTTCGGGAAAAAAATTTTTTTTTGTTTTTCGGGCCTTGTAGGGTCGGAAACCATTTTTTTAAGGGCTTTTTTAACTGTAGTAAAGGGGTGAATCTGTTACCCCCAGCAAGTTGTCTACTGGTTACAGTGGGGTCTTGTTTAGCAGTAACACAAATTAATGCCTCTTTTAATTCACGTTCTTCATTTACGAGTTTCTGTTTTTTATGTTTTTGGGGAGACACACACCCGTAGGTCTCAAAATTTTGGATAATTCTAAAAATTGTTTTCAGACATGGTATAGGTCTGTTTTCAAATGCTTCGGAAAAAGATTCATGAATTTTTCGATATGATTTTTCTTGGAAATACCATTTTACAATTTGAACCTTTTCAAAGCTCGTAAACGTACATTATTATTTATATTTAGTAAAGAAACACGTTTCCAAGAGAACTTACCACGTATTTGCAATGGCTGCGGCTGCAAGAAAGCAAATAGTATAGTTTTTGCGAGTTTTGTTTCGCTAGCTCGAGTAAGGCGAATGTAAGTCAATTCGCCTAAGTGTTTCCCATGTTTCTACTACAGTGGACCTGTCTGTATGTTGTAGTTTAATGTTTAAAAAATAAAACAAAAATAATCCAGACAATTGGGTCAGGGTTTTAACATTGCTAGACGCGTGCAAAAATATTTTGAAAAAAAAATATAAAAAATATATTTGAATCAACTTAAAATTTTAGTAGGGTATTATTTTTAACTAAACAATAAGATTCTCAAAAAGACAGATCATTTTGGTGGGACTTTCTACATGCCAGGTGATCTAACAAATTATGTATAGGTGCGACTGAGTAGCGCTATAGACAAGCTGTAGTGTAAGAGAGAACGTTTATCGGCAGCTGTCTGCGTTCTTGCTTGCTGCGTTACTATTGGCTCTGACGCGGTCACGTCGCTTACAATAACCATGAGGTTTCTAGTCGGAATGTCGAAGTAAAAAAAAAAATTGTTAATTTATGCTGAAAATGGTTTATATACAAATGGTTTAAATAAAAATAAAAAAAAAAAAAAAAACAAAAGTTGTTGAAAAATAAATTTTCTAAAAAAATGTCTCTTGAGATTTGTTGAAATAAACAATATTTTTGCAGCAATGTCAAATATTTAAGTAATTTATTACATTTAGATTTGTATTAAAATTAATTAAATAACAAATTTTTTGTGATAAAAAAAAACACAAAAAATATGTGCATTTAACACACACAAATGAACACAATCATTTTTATACATTTATGTATAAGCCATTTCTAGCATAAATTTACAATATTTTTTATTTTTTTACTCCAAAATTTCGACTAGAAAGTTCATGGTTATTGTAATCGACGAGCCAATAGTAACGTGGCAAGCAAGAAGGCAGACAGCTGCCGATAAACGTTCTCTCTTACACTACAGCTTGTCTATAGCGCTACTCAGTGACATCTATACATAATTTGTTAGATCACCTGTCATGTAAAAGGTAACATCAAAATGATCTGTCTTTTTGAGAATCTGATTTTTTAGTTATAAATAATTATAAAATTTTAAGTTGCCTCAAATACATTTTTTATATTTTTTGCAAAATATTTTTGAACGCGCCTGGCAATGGTAAAACCCCGACAAAATAATAGGAAAGGTTTATTACAAGTTTTCAGCTTGCCTCAAATACCTACCCATAAATTGGTGCCAGCTCTCGGGCCATTAAAGACGATCAACGTTAAAATTTTTATAAAAATTCATGAGGTGGTTTTGGAATGTTGTCCGGAAAAATAATTGGTAGGGAACCCAGAAGTTTTCTTGGGTATGTGTCAGCAGCAAATTTTTATTATTACCTTTTGGACTAAATAAACGTAAAAATTCGGAACATAAGAACTAATTTATAAAAAAAAAAGTAATTTTTTATCAAGAAACCGCAGTAGTAGTTTTTTTTATTTAAATAAAAAGTATTTGCCCACAGATCAGTCAAGGTTGCGAAGTATTATTTAATCTAAGACCTTTAAAATTTATAAAGCAAAAAAAAACTAAGATCTATGAAACCCATTTTAAATGTAAATTTAAAAGCGATTCCTTTAAAGCCGCATCAAAATATTATTCTTGTGAAAGATTCGCGGTCCTTTTATCCGGCCTTATTTTTCTTAAAGAAGTAAATGACTATCATCGCTCCAAGGGATTTTGGTTTTAAAAGGTAATCTTACAAAGCACGAGATTATTAAAGACTTAATTCAAAAAATGTTGAAAAAATACTAATATATAAAAGAAAATAAGGTACCTATACATATTTTATTTTTAAATAAGCATTTCTGAAAAAAAAATCAGAAGCAAATTAAAATGAAAGGGTTATTTAAAAGACTAAAATAAACTTCAAAAAAAATAACTTAAGGTTATAAAATCATATTTTTCTTTTGCTAAATTACCCATCGAAAATGAAATTAGATGTTGGATATCCAATATAAAATAAAGTAAACGAGACATTTCAGTTAACTACTTTTGATTGTCTTTTTTTTAGGTAGGTATTTTTGTGTGACGACGCCGCTTAAAAAAAACTGTAAGACCCCATTTTTTTTATACTTACTTTTACTTTTGTTTTTGTTGGTTTATTTAGTATATGTATAAAATTAGATGTTTATAATGTTTAGTTAATTTTTTTAACAACGAATAATATTTTTTTAAAAGTTATTTTTTTATTACGTAATTTTTAGTTTTAGGTAAAAACCGTTTTTTTAATAAGTAATAATAATTTTAACGTAAATATTTAAAAATTTGATTATTGATTTTCTTACATGCACTAGATTTAAAGCAAGGTTTTGAGATGTTTTCTTTTCGATACTACACCCGCAGCTTGTATTAGTAAGCCAGGTCGTTTTATTACGCGTATTTTGATGGAATCTTAACTGTTTCCTTAGCTAAAGTTAATTAAAACCAATAAAAAAAGAATGGTTACAAGTAAATAAATAGTTTTAAAGAATTGTGAGTACAAACATTTATACAAACATACAAACATACATACTCCTATAAAATTTTGTTTATTTGTTTGAAAGCCTTAATAGATGATCCATTGTAAAAATATTTTTTTTCTTATAATACCACATACATACGTATTAAGTCGGTTAAAAATATTGCAGTTCCAATAATATTATATATATAGGTGTCGAATTAATAATCCACTTTTTTCAAAGTCGGTTAAAAATATTGCAGTTCCAATAAAATTACATACGTATGTGTCGAACTATTAATTCACTTTTTTAAAGTCAATTAAAAATATTGCAGTACCAATAATATTACATACGTACATGTCGAATTAATATACCACTTTTTTGAAGTCGGTTGAAAATATTGCAGTTCCCATAATTTTACATACATACGTGTCAAATTTAATTTACTTTTTGAAGTCGGTTAAAAATATTGTAGTTCCCATAATATTACATACATACGTGTCGAATTGATAATTAACTTTTATTGAAGTTGGTTAAAAAATTTGCAGTTTTAATAATATTACATACATACGTGTCAAATTAAAAATTTTCTTGTTTATTAAGTCGGTTAAAACTATTGCAGTTCCAATAATATTACATACGTACGTGTCAAATAGATATACCACTTTTTTCAAAAATTGGTTAATAATATTGCAGTTTTAATAATTCTACATACATACGTGTCAAATTAATATTTCATTTTTTTAAAGTCGGTTAGAAACATTGCTGTTGCACAAATATTACATACATAGTGTCGAATTACTAATTTACTTTTTCTAAAGTCGGTTAGAAATATTTAAGTTCCAATAATATTACATATGTACGTATCGAATCGATAGAGAACCTTTTTTGAAGTCGGTTAAAAATATTGCAGTTATAATAAAATTACATACATTCGTGTCCAATTAAAAATTTACTTTTTTTTAAGTCGGTTAAAAACATTGCAGGTACAATAAAATTACATACATACGTGTCCAATTCAAATTTTTTCTTTGAAGTCGGTTAAAAATATTGCGGTTCCAATAGTATTACATACGTATGTGTCAAATTAATAATCCACTTTTTTTGAAGTCAGTTAAAATTATTGCAGTTCCAATAATATTACATACGTATGTGTCGAATTATTAAACCACTTTTTTTGAAGTCGGTTAAAAATATTGTGGTTCCATGAATATTACAATACGTATGTGTCAAATTTATAAGCCGCTTTTTTTAAAGTTGGTTAAAAATATTGCACTTTTAATAATATTACATACGTATGTGTCGAATTAATAATATACTTTTTTTGAAGTCGGTTAAAAATATTGCATTTTTAATAACATAACTTACGTACGTGTCGAATTAATAATCCACTTGTTTAAAAGTTGGTTAAAAATATTGCAGTTTCAATAATATTACATATGTTTGTGTAGAATTAATAATCTACTTTTTTTAAAGTCGGTTAAAAATATTGCAGTTACCATAATTTTACATACATACGTGTCGAAATGATAATCCACTGTTTTTGAAGTTTGTCAAAAATATTATAGTTCTCATAATACATACATACATACGTGTTAAATTAAAAATTCACTTTTTTTGAAGTCGATTAAAAATATTGCAGTTTTAATAAAATTACATACATAAACTACGGTTTCAATTGATAATTTTCTTTATTTTAAAGTCGGTTAAAAATATTGCAGTTTCAATAATATTACATACGTATGTGTCGACTTAATAATTCACATTTTTTGAAGTCGGTTAAAAATATTGCAGTTATAATAATCTTACATACGTATGTGTCTAATTAATAATCCCCTTTTTTTAAGTCGGTTAAAACTATTGTAGTTCCATATATATTACATACGTATGTGTCGAATTCATAAGCCACTTTTTTAAAGTCGGTTAAATATATTGCAGTTTCAATAATATTACATACGCATGTGTCGAATTAATAATCCACTTTTTTTGAAGTCGGTTAAACCTATTGCAGTTCCAATAATATTATATACGTATGTGTTGAATTAATAATTCACTTGTTTTAAAGTTGGTTAAAAATATTGCAGTTTTAATAATATTACACACGTACGTGTCGAATTAATAATCCACCATTTTTTAGGTCCGTTAAAAGTATTGAAGTTTCAATAAAATTACATACGTATGTGTCGAATCAATAATCAACTTTTTTGAAGTTGGTTAAAAATATTGCATTTTCAATAATATAACATACGTACGTGTCAAATTGATATACCACTTTTTGAAGTCGGGTAAACATATTGCAATTTCCATAATTTTAAATACAAACGGGTCGAATTATTAATCCATCTTTTTTGAAGTCGGTTAAAAATATTGCAGTTTCAATAATATTACATACATACCTGTCAAATTAATAATTTACTTTTTATGAAGTCGGTTAGATATATTGCAGTTCCAATAGTATACGTATGTAGTAGTAGCTACGTGTTGAATTGATAGACCACTTTTTTTGAAGTCGGTTAAAAATATTGCACTTCCCTTAATTTTACATACATACATGTCGAATTAATAATCCTTTTTTTGAAATTGGTAATTTGGTAACATAATATTACATACATATGTGTCGAATTGATAATTCTCTTTTTTTGAAGTCGATTAAAAATATTGCAAATTCAATAATATTTTAATAATACGTGTCAAATTGATAATCCACTTTTTTGATGTCGGTTAAAACTATTGCAGTTTCAATAATATTACAATAATACGTATCAAATTGATAATCCACCTTTTTTAAAGTTGGTTGAAACTATTGCAGTTCCCATAATATTACATACATACGTGTCGAATTGATAATTCACTTTTTTGAAGTTGGCTTAAAATATTGCAGTTCCAATAAAATTACATACGTATGTGTCGAACTATTAATTCACTTTTTTTAAAGTCATAATACTACATACATACAGGTCAAACTGATAATCCAGTTTTTTTAAGTCGGTTAAAAATATTGTGCTCCAACAATATTACATTTATACGTGCCAAATTGAAAATTTGCTTTTTTGAAGTTGGCTTTAAATATTGCAGTTTTCATAATACTACATACATACATGTCAAACTGATAACACACTTTTTTTAAGTCGGTTATAAATATTGTGCTTCAATAATATAACTTTTCTACGTGTCAAATTGATAATTTGCCTTTTAGAAGTTGGCTTAAAATATTGCAATTTTCATAATACTACATACATACATGTCAAACTGATAATACACTTTTTTTAAGTCGGTTAAAAATATTGTGCTCCAATAATATAACTTTTATACGTGTCAAATTGATAATTTGCTTTTTTGAAGTTGGCTTAAAATATTGTAGTTTTCATAATACTACATACATACATGTCAAACTGATAATCCAATTTTTTAAGTCGGTTAGAAATATTGTGCTCCAATAATATTACATTTATACGTGTCCAATTAATAATTTCTTTTTAAAGTTGGCTTAAAATATTGCAGTTTTCATAATACTACATACATACAGGTCAAACTGATAATCCAGTTTTTTTTAAGTCGGTTAAAAATATTGTGCTCCAATAATATTACATTTATACGTGTCAAATTGATAATTTGCTTTTTTGAAATTGGCTTAAAATATTTCAGTTTTCATAATACTACATACATACATGTCAAACTGATAAAACACTTTTTTAAGTCGGCTAAAAATATTGTGCTTATGTATATAATATTTTTACGTGTCAAACTAATAATTTGCTTTTTTAAAGTTGGCTTAAAATATTGCAGTTTTCATAATACTACATACATACATGTCAAACTGATAATCCACTTTTTTGAGTTGGTTAAAAATATTGTGCTCTAATAATATTAAATTTATACGTGTCAAACTGATAATTTGTTTTTTTATGTCGGTTAAAAATATTAAAGTTCTTTTAATATTACATACATAGGTGTCTAGTTAATAATCACCTTTTTTTTCTGAAGTGGGTTAAAAAAATATAAGTGCAAAGGATTAGGTTGTGTCTAAAGTAGTAAGACATATCCACAAAGGCTTACAGCCTAAGTAATGTAAGTGTCTTAAGTGATATAAGAGGTAGTTTATTAACACGAGACTTAAATATTTGTAGTTGTGAATGAAAATTGAAAACTGCTGCAGGGAGTAGGTCTTACAGTTTAGATTTTTTAGGGTAAAGGAACCAACAACGTGGCAAGTTTGGGTACCCTATTATGGATTATACTCGCAAAGATATGTACAAGAGTGGTACTTATTGTTGCTTTCAGAGGAGACGCCGTCAAAATACCTACAGAAAAATGACAGATTCTTAACAGTCCGTCAACTGGCAAAAGGAAAAAGCTTTTTTTGGTGTCAAAAATAATGTCCACTAGGTTATATGACTTTTTGTTATGTCGAACTTAGCCGCTTATAAAGTATATGTGTTAGCATACTTTTTTACGACAACAAACATGATTGTGTTTTAGAGGCAATCACCTAAACATGATTTTGGTGCCCTAATCCAATAATAATTTATGGTTTAGTTCAGGAGATATCTGAATTATCCTGCGCATGTCTTTCAAATTAGGCTTGGATATTGGCTTAAAAAACTGAATATTAGAAAGACGGCCGGGAAAAAAGAAGATCATTTATATTAAGCATTAACTTAGTGAAATACTTTTCACTAAGTTACTTCTACAGGGGCCATCTTCAATAACTACTGATATACATCGATTAGAGCTGAAATTGTATAGCAAAAAAAGGATTTTTGTAAAAATTCAGATAAATACTAATTTAGAGTTTTGCTTAGTCTGAGAAGCTAACATTATTTTTAAAACCTATTTTACATTACATAAAATTTAAGTTAATTAAAATAACCTCTCATCTCAAGTTTAATATGTCAAAAGCAACAATCTTGGATTTGCCAATCTACAAAAAAAATGGTTTTACTATTATTAAAAAAATAAAAAATCTATTGTGGATTTTTTATCTTGTGATCTGTACTATCTGTTATGTATATAACTGACTATTTGTAATAGTTAGTGATTATCAACCTTCTGGCAGTAAAAACTAAATAAAAATTCTAATTGGAAGAAAATAAGTTTACCAATATTTTTATAAGTTTTATTTTTAAAAGTTTTAACTTAATCCAATCAATAGATATGGTAGGTAGGTTTAAAGTGTGTCGACTTTTTACGCCCTCCATTGCGACCGCTCGGTCTATTGTCTCTCACACCTTTTTATATTCCCTCCAATAGGATCGGACTTCTAATGAATCCGATACCAGATTGGGAGAGAGTTTTTACATCTCCTCTTACTCGTGTCGCTACCGGACACGAGCACAATGTTCTGATGTGTTCTGATGTGTTCTGATGTATTCTGATGTGTTCTGATGTGTTCTGATGTGTTCTGGTGTCCCTGTCTCCTGGAGAGTATGACGAGCAGACATTAGATCCATCATGCTCTCCTCTCCCGGTCTAGTGACGTGGGTAGCTACCAGATCCTTGTTACAGGAACCAGATGTTCTTTCTGAGGCCGCATCTCCGGCCTTATCCTATGAAAACGGCCCTATCCGCTTTCTGTTTAAAGCCAGGGAATCCTTTTTCCTATAAAGACGGTTCTGTCCGCCTTCTGTTTGGATTCAGGGAACCCTTTCTAAGCACCTGTTTGTTCGGGATGGATTAGTCCGTCCCCGTGAACCAGGTGCCGGTGATTTCAGGGGCACCTTACGAAACGGATTCACCCGTTTCGGTCGGCGCACCTTTGTCTGCTTGTGACCTTGAGTGGCAGCTCTCAAAACGGGTTTGTCACCATTTTCCTATGTTTGGAGCTAGGGAAGAAATAGTCCACCACGGCAGAGCCCCGCGTTACCGCAGTAAGGCTGGATACTCTAAGAGGTCGCCCTGTATCTCAGAGGCACCGTTGAAGACACCTGTTTAAGGCACAGGATGTCATTCACTCATCAGCACGGTATGCTAACACCTTGAGTTAAAGCCTTGTGTTCATCTTAGCTTCGGATCCCTTTCC
>JAHBCN010025397.1:0-11296 GCA_019359885.1 Listronotus oregonensis | reverse complement strand
ACTCTATTTATTCTTCTATTTTGATTATTATCATGATTTCTTATTCCATTGTTATTATCAAAATTCAATAAAAAAAAATTAATATATATTTATTGTTTATAGCCTTTTTTTAGCCTCTTTGTTTTTCCCTAATTTTAAAATTTATTGCCCCACGTTGGGCGCCATTTTATAACGAAATCGTTACTAGGTGTAAGTTTGTTATTGTTATTTATTTTATTATTAATTATTTATTTTTATTATTAATGTAGCAACGATTCGATACTTTATAATTTGTGTGTGTGTGGGACAATAAAGTTTATTTGATTGTATATTTTATTTTACTAATACCTCGGCTAATACTTACTATCTTTATCTCTAGACTCCTATCCCTTTGAGTTCTGGCAAATTATTTTTAATTTTCTAAATTTTGTTGTTCAACTTGGATAAATCAAAGTTCTATTGTTATAATATTTTTTATTTATTACTTAAAATAAATTAAATTAAATTTAATTAAAATAAATTATATTTATGACGTTTTGTTTTAATAATTTTAACAACTATTTTAAAATTTCAAATTTAAAATTTATTACAATGGAGATTTACTACCTAAAATTCCCTTTTTAAACTAACTATTGTCAATGGAATACGCTCAAATAAATTAACTATCATCAATGGAATACGCTGGTTAAATAATTCGAATGATTTTTAATAGTTCAAGTCATTGACACTTTCATAATTCTTAACTCTAAAAATACTATATTTCCCTCTGTCTCAAAAATGTATACCTCATTTAGGTATCTAGGAGCAACTGTTTTCGAAATAAATGCATTTTTAAGGGCCCCGCAATTTTCAATGGAAAATTATTTTTGGCCAATTGTTTTTAAACTTTGCAAAGAAATAATTTTCAACACGTTGAACAAAAGCACAAAACCCAAAAACTCCTCCAACCCCCTCCCCCTCCCCAAAAAATCAGCCTTAGAGGTCCCTAAGGATTTGGAGAATTTTGAGGTCGATTTTATCAACATATAAAAAATAAATGTATCCACGCCACTGATGGGGGGATATTTTATTTTTTGAGAGTGATGATTCATCTATCTAAACGGCTTGTACGTTGGGTTATTTTTTATCTTTTTTCCTATTTCTCTTAGAACCCTATTTTTGTTTACTTGTAGCCTTACTAAGGCTGGGGATTACTTTTGATAGAAACAAAATCTGGCTTTATGTTGGGTTATAACAAAAAATCTTTCAATTTCTTTATGAAACTGAATTCTTCTTCGAGGCTGTAGTAACATTTTAAAAATACTTAAAATCATCCGCCAAGTAGCAGGCAGCGTCAATTCATGTTTCCCATCGGGTCGGTGCGGTGTAGGTTGCGATGGTATTAAGTCTGGTCGGTTTTGATAAAAATGTTCGATTTTTGTAAATGCTTTTAAACATTTTTTATAACTTAATATAACCCCACCTTATCAATGTAAACCGTGTGCCAAATAAGTTTCGTGTGGTAAGTGTAAGTATTTACCTTTTAGCCTCCTTTCCGATTTGAGCCTACTAAATCTGAGGTAAAAAGAATATTTTTTGTTTATTATTTTTAGCAAAATCTTCTCAAAACCGATTAAACGTTTCATTCTAAAACTAATATATATTACAGCTTTTTTCCTTGTTTAACACTTAAGATGCAACTAAATAAAATGTCTTTGTCATATTGACACACTGACATTAATTAATTATAAGTGAAGAACGTAACGGTTGTATTGTCTATTGAAGCCTAAAAACAAATATTTTTAAATCGGTAATTGACTACATGTAGTTTCTGTGTATTATTAAGATTTATTTTTTTTCAACGGTAAGTGTGAAATGTTTATCTGCATTATATTTTTAATTTTAAACATAATTATTTTGTTAATAACCATGTTAATACTGTATAAAGGTCACTTATTTTTAAAATGCATAATATATTTAAGGCGAAATGATTAATGATTATTCTTATGGGTCAAGCAAAATAAAATCATATACTATCCGCGTTATCTACAAAAAAGGTAAAACACATTCATCGTGTATTTTGTTAAAAATAAAACAATATTGATTTAGTTTAAAAAAATCACAAGTTTATTACAAAATTATTTTTTCCATATGTTTCTTGCTTTTAGGAAAAAAAGAGAAAAGTAATAAATGTACTGTGTTTAAAACACAAAACGCCATTAGATCTTAAATAACAAAAACAAAACCAGTTACCGGACTTTATAATAATTAAAGAATAAACTGGAATGTAGTATTTTAGCAAAAGAAACTATTTAAAAAAAATATAAAATTCTTTCTGCTTTTATATTATTAAATAAAGATAACTGTGTAGCATCATCATTAGTTAATTTAAATCATATTTGGTTGCCTTTGCTTAATGCTGTAGTAATTTTAGAAAATTAGGAAATCTTAAAATCAATCAACTCACCACTATTTTTCTTCCCAAAAATAATAAATAAACCTGTTCCACAAATTACTCTGTTCTTTGTAACAATACGTCATAAATTAAAAAAAGCTCTCCAAATTTCCCAAACTTTTTAAAGCAATTTTTAAATAATTTAAATTTCAATACTTGTTTAAATTTAATAAGTTTGTTGTGTTTTAACTGATTGACGCAACATTGATAATTTTTTAAAAATGTTTTTTTGAGATACCTTTTTAGGTGACAAGCTGGTTCCTTAAAGTCAATTGAGTCACTTTGAGCTCATATCTATAACCTGGAACCTGGAGTAAAGTAGTTCCCTTTTACTGGTCTGGTAAGAAACCCAAAGAATAGTTTGTGATATAGGTTTGTCTTGCAAGGATAAGTTTTTATGACCAATAACTTAACTTTACATTAATAATAATTTTTAAACCTTTGTGTTAAACTTAACTGGCTTCTCTTAAATTTAACTTTCTGGTTTTTGTTTGGCTTTGGAACCATTTTAATTTACAAACGCTGCTTTTTGTTTTAAATTTCAAATAAAAAAATATTTAAGCCCAGACTAAAAACAAATAAATAAAATTACCTTACTATAGAAAATTAAATGGTAAAATAAAATATAAAAATAAAAACATGTCAGTTGTGTATTATCTATAGATAATACACTACTGAACTACAAGAAGCAACTTATATATCAAACGATAATGGTACAAATACATTATGTCCATTGCAGTTGCAAACAAAAATAATATATCAATGGCTTAGTATGGCATAAAAAATAACTTTTACAGAAGACAGAAAAAACTGATGTGCTGCACTATTTTGCCTAGAAAGATTTTAGTGTTTTACATGTTTTGGATTTGAACTAACACACACGAAATATTTTGAAGTGAGAAAACACTCTGTAAACACCTATGCAGGCAATCTTTCTTGGATATACAAGGTCTTTACTCTAAATCCACTAAATCTTGGGAGCAGCTGATATACGTGGTTTCTGTTGTTCTTGTGTATATATATATATATATGATATATAGTATATATATATATATATATATATATATATATATATATATATATATATATATATATATATATATATATATATATATATATATTTTATATATATATATATATATATATATATATATATATATATATATATATATATATATATATATATATATATATATATATATATATATATATATATATATATATATATATATATATATATATATATATAATATATATATATATATTATATATAATATATATATATATATATATATATAGGCTAAAAAGTTTCACGACCAAAATATAAATAAAAATAAAAAGGGAATTCCGTAAATGTTTAACTGGCAAAAAATTTGGGACTAATAGTTTTGTAAAGATCTCTAGAATACAGCTTAATCACTTAACTAGCTCAAATCGGGTTGTTTTAGATGGTTTAGGAGGTTATTCGTCCGGCCAAAGCGTCGTTTTAATGCCATTTACGCAATCTGACCCGAATTTCGAGTAAAATCGACCTCTGTAGGTGAGGCACACCTACTATAGAGGTACCAATGGCTTCCTTATGGTTCCTACTATGCAACCCAGCTCTTTACTAAGCCCAGCGAAGCGCGTTCAAAAAACTATAAGCGGTTATTTAGACCAAAAATAGCCGTTTTTTCACGATTTGGTCCGAATTTCGAGGGGGGAAAATTTTGGAAATTTTTTCCCCAATTTGGAAAACCCAATTTCCCCAAAGGTTTTAAATTAAATTTTAAAACCCTTTTAGGTGAGGCACATCTACTAATTCGGTACCAATGGCTTCCCTGTAATTCCTAGTATACACTCCGACTCTTTACTAAGCCCAGCCAAGCGCGTTCAAAAAGCTATTAGTGGTTATTTAGACCCGAAATAGCCGTTTTTTCACGATTTGCACCAAATTTCGAATGAAATCGACCTCTGTAGGTGAGGCACACCTACTATAGGGGTACCAATGGCTTCCTTATGGTTCCTACTATGCAACCCAGCTCTTTATCAAGCCCAGCGAAGCCGTTCAAAAAGCTATAAGCAGTTATTTAGCCCAAAAATATCTGTTTTTTCACGATTTAGACCAAATTTCAAGTATAATCGACCTTTTTAGGTGAGGCACATCTACAATTTCGATACCAATGGCTTCCCTGTAATCCCTAGTATGCGTTAAAAAAGCTATAGGAGGTTATTTAGACCGAAAATAGCCGTTTTTTACGTTGTGGTCCATATTTCAAGTGAAATCGACCTTTGTGGGTGAGGCACACCTACAATATCAGTAGTAATGGCTTTTTTCTAGTCCCTACCATGCCACCCGACTCTTTACTAAGCTCAACGAGGCACGTTCAAAAAGCTATAGCGGTTATTTAGCCCGTAAATAGCCGTTTTTTCACGATTTGGTCCATATTTTGAGTGAAATTGACCTTTGTTGGTGAGGCACACCTATAATATCGGTACCAATAGCTTCCTTATAGTCCCTACCATGCGACCTGACTCTTTACTAGTCCCAGCAAAGCGCGTTCAAAATGCTATAAGCAATTATTTAACCCAAATATAATTTTTTTTAACGATTTGGTCCAAATTTCGAGTGAAATCGACATTTCTAGGTAAGGCATATCCACTATTTCAGTACCAATGGCTTCTTTGTAGTCCCTAACATGCACCTCGACTATTTACTTAACCCAGCGAAGCGCGTTCAAAAAGTTATAAGCGGTTATTCAGCCCGAAAATAGCCTTTTTTCGGTTTTTCACGATTTGGTCCAAATATCGAGTGAAATCAACCTCTATAGCTTATTGAACGCGCTTCGCTGGGCTTTGTAAAGAGTCGGGGTGCATGGAAGGGGTTACAAAAAAGCCATTGGTATCGAAATTGTAGATGTGCCTTACCTAGAAAGGTCGATTTCACTCGAAATTTGGACCGAATCGTGAAAAAACGGGTATTTTCGGGCTAAATAACCGCTTATAGCTTTTTGAATGCGCTTTTCTGGGCTTAGTAAAGAGCTGGATTGCATAGTAGGGACTAAGAGAAAGCCATTGCTACCGATATTGTAGGTGTGCCTCACCCACAAAGCTCGATTTCACTCGAAATATGGACCAAATCGTGAAAAAACGGCTATTTTCGGGCTAAATAACCGCCTATAGCTTTTTGAATGCGCTTGGCTGGGCTTAGTAAAGAGTCGAAGTGCATACTAGGGATTACAGGAAAGCCATTGATACCGAAATAGTAGATGTGCCTCACCTAGAAAGGTCGATTTCACTGAAATTTTGGTCCAAAACGTAAAAAAACGGCTATTTTTGGGCTAAATAATCGCTTATAGGTTTTTGAACGCACTTCGCTGCGCTTGGTAAAGAGCCGGTGTGCATGGTAGGGACTACAAGGAAGCTATTGGTACCGAAATAGTAGGTGTGCCCGACCTACAAAGGTCGATTTCACTCGAAATTCGGACCAAATCGTGAAAAAACGGCAATTTTTGGTCTAAATAACCGCTTATAGTTTTTTGAACGCGTTTCGCTGGGCTTAGTAAAGAGCTGAGTTGCATAGTAGGGACCATGAGGAAGCCATTGATACCTCTATAGTAGGTGTGCCTCACCTACAGAGGTCGATTTTACTCGAAATCGGGTCAGATTGCGTAAATGGCATTAAAACCAACGCTTTGGCCGGACGAATAACCTCCTAAACCATCTAAAACAACCCGATTTGAGCTAGTTAAGTGATTAAGCTGTATTCTAGAAATTTTTACAAAACTATTGGTACCAATTTTGTTTTATATAAACATTTACGGAATCTTTATTTTTGGCGTACTTAGCTAAGGTGTGACGAACCAGCGAAAATATCCTTTGCAAAAAAAAATATTTAGTGGATAAAAAAAACCCTTTTATATTTTTTTTTCGTTCGTGCATGGAAAAAAAAATTTCCTTTTTTTAAAAAAGGAGGTCCTCCCCTTTTAAAAAATTTGGGAAAAAAAAAAATGTTTTTAGGGCCAGGTAAGTGGGGTTCAAAAAAGCAATTTTGCAATTTTGGGTTCAGTTAAGGTGCGAATTTAATAAAAATTTTTTTTTCATATATATATATATATATATATATATATATATATATATATATATATATATATATATATATATATATATATATATATATATATATATATATATATATATATATTGTAGCGAAATGGGACAATAAAGTTTATTTGATTGTTTATTTTATTTTACTAATACCTCGGCTAATACTTACTATCTTTATCTCTAGACTCCTATCCCTTTGAGTTCTGGCAAATTATTTTTAATTTTCTAAATTTTGTTATTCAACTTGGATAAATCAAAGTCTTATTGTTAAAATATATTTTATTTATTACTTAAAATAAAAACTTTATCATTACATCAATAGCAATTATTTTATATTGTTTATCAGTTTAGTTCATAAAAATTTATTTATATTATGTTCTTTCAATTTGTTTTTTTTTAAATTAACAATATTCAATTATATTTATGAGGTTTTTAATAATTTTAATAACTATTTTAAAATTTCAAATTTAAAATTTATTACAATGGAGATTTACTACCTAAAATTCCCTTTTTAAACTAACTATTGTCAATGGAATACGCTCAAATAAATTAACTATCATCAATGGAATATGCTCACACCTTTGTGGTTAAATAGTTCGAATAATTTTTAATAGTTCAAGTCATTGACACTTTCATAATTCTTAACACTAAAAATACCTTTTTATCCTGTGAATTTGTTGATAAAAAAGGATATAACAATGAATTTGTTTGTTTTCTTGTCCTGGATTTATATTATGATTACCAAATTATCTAATTTATTGGAACTGGAACATGTAGTTTGGCTGGATCATGAAAATTTCCCAATTTGTTTATGTGGTTATGTTTTTATTCTGCCTTCTTGACCTTTAGGATTCGCCGTTGTTATTTTAAAGGTTTGTATTTGTTTATTTTATTATTTACTATTAAATTCTTTGCTAAAATATTCCCTTAAAACACTTTGAATTACTTTTCTTTTACAACTTATTTTGTTTTTTCTTATTTTAAAAGTAGGGTTAACTTTCCCTTTCGTTTGTTTTTTTTCTTTCCCGAGTAGCGAGGTGACTACAGCAAGTGAAAATTGACGAATCTCTCATTTTCAGGGGTGTGTGTTATTTATATCCTCCGAGACAAAAAATATATTTTAAAGATGTCTGCCAGAATCCAGGCTACTAGACAAAAATTGATATAAAAACATGGATTCTGGTACTTGATATTTTTAACTTTGGATGAAATTTTCTGTTTTATAATTATATCTTAGCTTTCCTAATATCCCGAAATTCCTTCTCTGAGGCTTTGGCTTTAAAATGATATATGTTTTAATATGCCCTAATCTGTTTTTAATTGTTAATTTTCATGATGAGTCACTTAATGTCAGTAAATTTTAATACTATTATTCTGTTATATTTCCTTTTTTATCTCCTATTTCACTTATTTACTTAAAACTAATGCTTGATATTAATTAAATATAATATTCTACAACTTATACATATAATTTAACCTATGAGCTATGTTTACAATTGGCTAGAAATGGCTTTATTGCCTTGTCATGGGACAAGTATTCTTCATCTTACTTTCTAAAGTCCATTTTATACCCCTTAAATCTAATTTTCCTTTGAATGTCTTTTAATTTTATTATTGATTAGAGTTTATTATCACTGTTTTATTGTAATTGGGGTTATTCCCGTTTCGCCCGTTGAACTTTTTGTTAAAACATGTCACACTGTCTTTAGTTCGAAACGAATTTTGTTGCAATTTTTTTGTCCTTTATAATCCTTCCACTTTGACAAAAATTCATATTTACTTCTTAAAAATTACCCTATTCTATCTATTTACAAACTTATCTATACTTAATATCTAATGATAATAAAAGTATGCCATATTACATATTTGACCTTCGTGTCATAAAAATTGTTTATGTTTTTATACCATAATTATTATCCTTTCCCTGTAAATTTGTTTATTCCTTTAAATTATCCTTGTATATGTCTATATACTTCTGTTTCATATATTTTGATTGAGAAAAATTGCTTTTTATGAGAACCATAGGAGTTTCCTTTCGCTACGATACTAGAAATATCAACTTTCTATCTAAGACATTTCTTATCACAATTTTTTTACTTATTTTTGTTTTCTATGATTATGGATCTTTATTTAATATTTACAAATAAAATTAGTTATTTTATACAATTATGCCCCCTTTTATCTTATGAAAATAGACTTTTTCCCTTTAATCTTGTTGTTTGCCAATTTGTCCCTTTTGAAATTTATTTTTAATTAAAGATTTCAGACATGTTATTACAATATATATATATATATATATATATATATATATATATATATATATATATATATATATATATATATATATATATATATATATATATATATATATATATATATATATATATATATATGTATATATATATATATATATATATATATATATATATATATATATATATATATATATATATATATATATATATATATATATATATATATATATATATATATATATATACAGGATGCCGCAGATTCGAGTGCATGCATGGGGATTTCGGAAACCGTAGAGGGTATGAAAAAAAACAAAAGACACTTTCTTATGAGGTCACTTTTAAGCTTTTCAAAACAGCGTTGAGAGATTTTCCGTACGACGTTTCGTTTTCGTTAAACCATCATCAACTTTATTTTTTTAAATACGGCACCTAATTGTTTATTGCATTTTTAAAAGCAGTTATAATCCCAATTACAATGATGTATAACACTTAATATTTTTCTGTTAAATAAACATATTTTCCCTAGAGACAATGAGTTAGACAAAAGAACACATCATTTCTTATAAGGGGTGTTCCATATTTGTAAATAAATATTAAGTGTTATGCATTTTTGTAATTGGGATAATAGGAGTTCAAAAAAAATAAATAAAAACTCAGGGCCGTATTTAAAAAAGAAAGTTGATGATGAAAAACAGAAACGTCGTACAGAAAAACTCTCAACACACGAACCTAAAAGGGTGGCCATGAAAGTGAGTTTATTTTTCCATATCTCGTAAATAACGTCAGGAAAAAATAAAAACGAAATCAGCAAATTTCGGTTTTTTCCGGATATCTTCACGCATAAGTACTCGGAATTTTACAACTTTTTAATAGGCATGTTGTTAGCCACCTAAAAATGCGCAACTTTGCCATAATTTAACCGACTTCCTATCTCTTACGATTTCCGGGATCCCCATGCATGCACTCAGATACTGTGGCACACCCTATATATATATATATATATATATATATATATATATATATATATATATATATATATATATATATATATATATATAGATATATATATATATATATATATATATATATATATATATATATATATATATATATATAGATATATATATATATATATATATATATATATATATATATATATATATATATATATATATATATATATATATATATATTTTCCATATTTTGTAGCAATCGGTTAATAATAAGAAAAATACTGTTCACCATCTTAGATACGCCATCTTGATTTTGAAATTTGACCTCGGATTCGTCATCAGCGACCTGAAAAACCACCATCTGCGCGATTTTGTAAAATCGGTCAATAATAAGAACCCTTACCATAGTTTGGTCAAACTTATTTGAGAATATTAATTCTTTTTTCGACCATTTTTGAGAAAAAAAGGAGACGCCTCTCTTTGGACAGTCATTTTGAGGATAGGAATTTTGTTAATGCTTCAATACCGTTTTACTTAATTTTCTTAAGTTATTTATTTCATAAAAAAATAAAATATAATGTCTATTAAAAGTGGCAACATAGCGGGTAGTACGTCATAACGCAGCCCGTTCGAGCAAATTCTTTCTTTAACAAAGAAGATGCCGCTTGTCGGTGTGCAGCAGCCTGTCTTAAGGGTCGTATGTTTATGCATGTCTCGTCTCCATTTCTTTGTCTTTTCGGAAACGAAAACCGGGGTTTTTTTGTCTAGCATCATTCATATAAAAATGTATATAAGTTTGTCTTTTTACCCTTGAAGTAATGTAACGTGAGTTTTAAATGTATCTCCTTACAAACCTTTTCTGGAAATACCCATAAACTGTTGTAAATAGTGAGTAAAGTGTAAATGTAAAGATAATTAGAAATTAAGTAGTGGAACATTGGACTTTAAGAAAGCAGTTGCATTTTTATGTGTACTGTTCCGGATAAACATATTTAATCGGTTCTGTACTGTTGAATACCTGTTTTATTTGGTGGTCCTTCAGATAAACACTGTTTTTAATAAAAATTAGAAGTGATCAGCGTCATTATCTACAGTCTCAAGGAAATCCTGGAAGATACCGGGTGAGCTTACAATACAGCTGCGCGTTGTAAGGGGGGAAAACCGTCATAGAACCCCCAATAAACAAATTTATTATCAACAAAACACCCAAGAGTATTAAAAACTGCACTTCTTAAAAAAAATTGTGTGCTGAAAGAAATGCTGACACTGATCCCGAAACTATTTTTAATGAAATGCAAGATCGAACATCTAGATCAAAAAATATTATTGTTTACAATGTACAAGCAATTGTCGAGAAGCTCAGGTGTGCCTTGCTCATGATAGTGAGAAAATAAACACTATTCTAATTACTTCAGGTTTCAGCAACTGGTTTTAGAACAACAAGAATTGGTCGGGCTGGAGGCAATACTCGTCCACTGAAAGTTGAGTTTACGGAGGCTCGGATTGTTCAAGAATGTTTAAAATGGAGAAGACGGTTATTAGATGCAGATGTGGGTGGATATACGGATTAGTGCAGACATGACATTTAC